>JAVJIF010028781.1:0-52070 GCA_038442645.1 Agave tequilana | reverse complement strand
AGCACTCTTCTTTTTCTGGCTCGGTGTCAGCTTCATTACCAGAGTCTGGCTCCTCTGGTTGCGGGACTTCATCTGCTTCTACAGATTCCTGGTATAGGAGGGAATCTGTGAAATAATTCTCGACTCCCTTAAACGGATGCCTTTCGGCAATCACATTCGCACCTTTCCACTCTCGTCAATGTATTTCATGACTTGATGGAGAGTAGAGGGAACGATGGAGTTGCGGTGAATCCACGGCCGCCCCAATAGTAGGTTATAGGAAGTGTCGGCATCAATGACGTAGCATGTCACTTCCGACTTTAGGCTTCCAATCTGGCATTTGAGCTTGACCTTCCCTATTAGACGGGTACTATTGGCATTGAACCCATAGATGGTTGTCTGGGTAGGGCTCAAACGATGAGTAGGAATGCCCAGATGTTGCATGACCCGGCGAGGCATGATGCTTAACGCGGACCCTGGATCCACCTGAATGCGGTTCACTTCAGATGATCCAATATACCCTGCGAAGTAAAGGGGTCGATCATGTTTCCTTTGACTTGCATATCATCTGCCATGAAGGTGATGCAGGGAATATTTTGGGAGGCGTGGAGGCAATCCTCTACATCTTCCTCCTTCGGTAGCTGGGTCATGAAGACTTCAGCATTAGCCAGAGCTTCTTATAGAGCTTCTCTGGTCGACTTTGATAGTCTGAGAAGCTCATAAAGATAATCCGCGCCGGGATGTGGCTAACTGAGCCAGGACATCAAAGCGGTAGGGTGCCGTGGATCCTTCTGCTATGTCTTTTGAAAGAACTCGAGAAAACCGAAGTTCTTTCTGTTTCTCCCCGGGTTGCTTCGTGGAGGGCTTGGCTGGCTCTGCAGCGGGTCTTGGAGGGGTTACCATCGTTTCGCCATACTTTTTAAATATGGCTGCCCCGAACGGGTTTCCGCCACCAGTTGACTGGGTTCTGTGGCCAGAACTATTGTCTCCTCTTCTGAGTCGGTTAGCGAGGGAACATCAGTTTCCGCCTCTCGAGAAGAGGCACACACCACGTTGCAGGATGAGGCCTTTGCTTTGCCTTTGGACTTCCTGCTGGTTACAGTAGTCCATTGCTGGCCATCAATAAGGTCGGGATGAACCCACATGACTTCTCCCTAGGTGTGGGAACAGGTACCAGGCCCTTCTCTTGCTGCTGGTGAGGGTCTGTGTTGACCATTCGCAGCTCTCCTTTTGGGACAGGGACTACTCCAGAGGGTGTTGGAGGTTGCCTTCCAAACTGAAGGAATGACGTCATATTGGCCGCCACCTTCTTCTGCTCTGGACGGAGTTTTAATACCTCCGCGTCAATCAGAGCCTGAAGGATGTCCTTGAAGACATAACAACTCTTGGTAGGGTGTCCCAACATCCTGTGGTACATGCAGTAGCTGGGATTGTCGGTTTTACCGACTTCCTCGGGCGCCTAGCTTCAGGAAGTTTCAGTCGGTTGCTCTTGTTGAGTAATTTGAAGAGCGAGTCGATATGTTCATCCTTAAAGGAGTACTGCTTGTTGGCCCGTGGTTGGCTTGAAGAGCCACTTCCTTGACCAGTTGAGGTTTAGCAGGGGATTTGGTTTCTGCTGCCAAGTTATCCTTCTTTTGGCTTGGAGGGATGTGTCTGGCGCACGCCTTGTTGACCTCTCAGGCCTGGGCTTACCTTCTTCCGCTCTAACGCGGGCAACAATCTCCTCAGCCTGTTCACCCTGCTGGACCAATTGCTTCCAGGTGCGGCTTTCAGCAACTCCTATTTGAGCAAGGAGTGAGGTTTGGAGATTGTGGCGGCATGTTTCCACCAGGGTAACCTGGGTCATACCGCTCGGACATCGGAGTGCCACGTTCCGAAATCTTTCCACGAAAGACTTAACGGACTCTCTCTTTCGCTGCTTGGTGGCTAAAAGGGTAGGCATGTTGACCTCTGAGTCATCTTCAAAGAAGCGAGTTAAGAAAAGCTTCTCCAAGTCGCCCCAATTCTTGATGGAGCCTTCTGGAAGCTTCATGAACCATTCAAAGGCCAGCCTTTTATGGTGCCGATGAATAAACGCGCCAGGATGGCGTCGTTATCTACCACATTCCCAGTTTGGGACTTGAAATAGTAGATGTGTTGGTTCGGTGAACTTTTCCCATCAAATGCTTGGAGGGTTGGAGCTTTGAACTTGGGCGAATATGGACCAGGTCCCATTCGGCCGGATATGGGCGGACCACTCCTGCTTCTTGGAGACCTTTCCGATTGGTAAGGCTTCAAGGCGCTGCTCCAACTGATTCATTCTTTTAGAATGAACCTTTCCCTGGCCTTGATCGTTCTTTTCCTGCGACGAGGATTTAGACGAACCAGAGGTGGTTGCCCTTTCTTCTCGGAGTGTTCGGAAGATGAGCTTTCTCCCTCTTTTCGTTTGCCCTTAGACTTTCTAGGGGGAGATTTCTTCCTGTCTTCGAGCAACTGTGCGAGCATCTGCTTGAGAGAGTCGATGGATTCTTGCTGAGCACGAATCATCTCGAGTTGTTCCTTCTGGACCTGGGCTTGCAGCTCCAGGCGCCGGGCTGTCTCCTCAGGAGTGCTCGTCATGTAGGTGAAGGCCTCCTTCTCGATGGAAGAGTTCGAGGCCTGCGATTCTGCTACAGCAGAATGAGAGTCATCCATTTTATGCCCTGGGCTAGGGCATTATAGTCAATCGGGGGAATGGCCCCGGTCTGGGTGCGAGTGTGTCGGTACACTCCTTCCGGTTCAGAGTCAGACTCGTCGGAGCTGACTACAGGCTGTTTTCCCCTGCTCCTGCTTGCCATGTTAGCAGTGAGCTCTGGATACTCAGTGTCAGAGAATATCCTCCGCCTGTGAGAGCGTCTTCTTTTGGCTGAGGGAGGAATCAGGGTCAGCTGTCTGACCAAAGACGCTGGTTCACGCCTGAATTACAACGGCACTCGGAGAGCATGGAGATGAGTCGTTGGCAGCAACATAATGAAGTGGTTTGATTAGCACTTCTTTTCTTCATCAAGTAATCTCTTAGATCCATGAAAAGAGGATCGAAGAGATTAGCCTCGCAACTTCGAGGGCGCGAGGCATCTTTGTGCTGTACAGCCTGGACGCGGGATTCAGAGACGTGGTTCTCGCGCCGCAGCTGTACAACGCGTGTCTGGCGTCTCTGTTGAGATGAGACGCGACTGTCGCGTTGCTGCTTGGTGCGTCGGGGCAAAGATGCTTGAGAGTGAGTGGGCTGCTGGGCCCCACCCTGAGGGCGCGTGCCTCTTGCACTTGACGAGGCGCGCAGGCTTCGCCTTGGCGTTGGTGATGAGGTGGACTTCAGAGGACCTAATTTGGGGAGTCTCGCGTTTGGGCCGCCAAACGCGGACTTCGCGTGCTGGACGTGGCGCGGCCAAGGCGCCGGATTGAACTTTGCGTCCTGCCTCAGTTGGACAATCAGAAGTTCCAACTTGCAGTTGACGCGCACGCCTCCTCTGTCGACGCTCAGCGTTTCGGTTGCGTCGTGGTGGTGGAGAAAAGCCAACGACGACTTGGTGCTGAGGGAGAGGGTGGACTGGCTGGACACCAGGGATTTTGACCACGCGGGTCTCCTGAGAGTCGCTGACGCGTGTGTTTCGCATGGCGCGGTTGGTCGCAACGGCAGTGGTGCCTGAGACCACGCGGGCCTCCTGAGAGACGTTGGCGCGTGTATCCTGCTTGGCACAGTTGGCTGCGACACCCTTTGCAGCAGCAGCGCCCGAGAGAGCCTCAGATCGGACTTCGGGGCCATTCCCAGTCGAGACCCTGCTGCAGACGCGGGTCCTTGGGCTCTTGGAGCAGGAAGAGAGAAACTCTTCATACTTTGCCTGATCGAACTCGACAACAAGCGATTCGACCATCTTCCCCTTATAGAGGACGTCACCTTGTGCCACGATTTGTTCGTCAGTGACAAATGTAGTCCCCAGCGGAGTCGCCATCTCTTGTATGCGTCAGAAAAGGAGGATTCGATTGCCAAATTCTTTGATTGGATAGAAGATTACAACAGATCAGTCTTCCGATTATAAGGGAGGGATGATGTTGAGTCTTGAATCCTCCCTTTGTTTAAGGCTGGGTTCTTCAAGTGGCGGTGGAGAGTGAATCTTGTTCTCCGTTGACCGGGTGACCGTCATGACCTTCCAGGGATCTCCTCTTCGGATGGTAGATGGAGTAACTCAGCTCTGTCTACCAAAACTCTCAAAGAGAAGATAGGCAGAGAGCAACTTGAACACAACAAGTTCCCTGAAGGGTTTAACTTTCTCTCTTTTCTCTCAGAAATCCTCTGACCGAATAATCCCCCCTTCTTCATAGCGACGGGGCTATTTATAGGGGTTTCAGGGGCGCACGTGCCTCCTAAAAACACTCCATAATGGGGGCTAACTTTTCCCGTTATGTGGGCCGTGATTGGCCCCGAAACCGGGACGGTTACAACTGAGACGCGGGTTTCGACCCTCGCGCCTTGGTGCTGCTGAGACGCGGGTTTCGACCCTCGCGCCTTGGAGCTGCTGAGACGCGGGTTTCGACCCTCGCGCCTTGGAGCGGCTGAGACGCGTGTTTCGACCCTCGCGCCTTGGTGCGGCAGTACTGCTGAGACGCGGATTTGGACCCTCGCGCCTTGATGCTGAGACGCGGGTGTCTAGCCTCGCGCCTTGATGCTGAGACGCGGGTTTAGACCCTCGCGCCTTGGTGCGGCTGAGACGCGGGTTTCGACCCTCGCGCCTTGGTGCTGCTGAGGCGCGGCCAAAATCGGCTTTGCGTCTAGAACTTGGAATTCTGCTTTTTAATGGCTTGTCTTTTAGTAATTTTTAGACAGCCTACAGGGGCCATGCGTCGAAAATCGACGCGTGGCTCCACTCCTTTGCCGCGGAAACGCGGCTATTGCCGCGTTTCCGCGGCAATACCAGGGAGATAGCTCCCTGGTTTTCGTCAGAACATTCCTCTGGCCTCGTGGATTGTCAGGGTATATTCGGTTTCTGGTAATTTCGTCCGCATATTCGTCTGACATGCGCAGGAGTCTAGGTTCAATGAATCTTCTAGATAATCCTTGGCTTGGCCTCCAAGTAATGCGGGATTAATTACCATAAAAGAGGTTTAATTAGGCTCTTATTACCCCTTTGCCCTTGAACTTTGGATCTACCTGCAATCAAGACCAAAACACGGTTTAGACCGACAATTTATTCATAAATCGGTGGGAAATGCGATATGATAATGCATAATCGTAGACTAATCACCGGTCGACCGGACCGGTCGACCGAGCTAGGAGTCGGTCGACCGACGTGCACAGAACGTGCACGCCAGTTTGGCTGGAGGGCCGGTCGACTGACACCGGTCGACCGCCAGAGAGCTTCTGCTCTCTGGAAAGCCCCGGTCGACCGGGCCGGTCGACCGGCAGAGAGTATCTGCTCTCTGTTCCAGGCCACGGTCGACCGAGGCTCCAACGGTCAGATTTCTGACCGTTGGTGGTCGACCGGGACGGTCGACCGACAGCAGCCAGAGCTGCTGACTGGACCCCAACGGCTAGTTTTTCTAGCCTATAAAAGGGGGCTTATATGGACTGTTTTGAAGAAGATTTTAAGTGGATTTTAGCACCAGTTTTCCTACTCTTTTGAGAGGTTTCTCCACTTGTTTAAGAGCCAAATACTTCCATTCAAAAGGAGAGTTTATCAAGAGTTTTTCAAAGTGATTCTTGTGTTTTCTCCACCAATTCAATCCTAGTTTTCTCACACACATACTTGAGCTATCCATTGCTATATCTACCTATAGGGATCTTTATTGTGAGAGGATTTGAGGTGACCAAGTGTTTAGATCACCAAAGACTTCATCTTTGTTTTGAGGAGGCGGACTTGTGTGTTCGCGGGTGTTTTGGGTTCTAGTGAGAACTCGGTGTTTGAGGTGAGGCCTCGGCGAGCTAGTGGGCTTGCGGTGTGTAGTTCTTGCGGGAACGAGTGAAGGGACTAGAGAGTCCAAGGAGTTCAAGTGTGAACTCGCATTGTAGGTGTTACGGCACCGAGTGATCCGGTGGGATCGGTTTTTAGTGGAAGTCCTTCATAGTGTTGAAGGCGGGGACGTGGAGCAAGTATGTTCGAACCTCGAAACAAATATCCCGTGTTTGCGATTGCTCTTTCTCTCTATCTCTTACTTGTCTTTATATCTTGCATGCTCATATTGTCGTTATTTTATATGCTTGATATATTGTGTGCTTAATTGTTATATGCTTGGGGATTATTTGCTAACACTTGTATTCAACCAAGAGAGCCAATGCGGCACCTAAACTCTTATTTAGAGGAATCTTGAGGAGTTAGTCCAGAGCCCTTCACGGGGAATCCGGCTACACTCTTGTGTTATACTTGGTATTTGGTTTAAGAAGTTTTAGTTTGCATTAAATAAGTTTTAATTCAGCATTTATTGACTATTAGATTAGCTAGTCACCTATTCACCCCCCTCTAGGTGATTACAGACGTGACACAATATTACAAGAATATTACATTACTGATAGGCGCAATTGCGAGAATACAAAGAGATATACAAGTATGAACAGTACAAAGGGCGCTCACGAGTTTACAGAAGGAAAACTCGAGAGATGAGCATGAGGCCTGGAGAGATAGGGCCTCAGACGGTTCGTCGATGAACATTGCCGCGCGCTACTTTGATCAGCAACGGGGAGAATCCACAAGCTCCAAGCTCTAAGATCTGAACATGAGGATCCAGGAGAGTCAAAATTCCCAACGAGTGGTGATGCGAATGCCAAATGGCGTGCATGAATGGTACACGTGTATCGATAAATCCAAGTTAAAAGACATGCATTGAAAATCGTGTCGTGACCATAGGCACGCCAGACATGAATAGGACACCAATTAATGAGTGGTAACCAGGGATCAGTATAAAATCATAAGTGATCAGGTCAAGAGGATGCGTACAGTTAATATGAGCAGTATCAAGTAAGAGACCAATGGAGTAGTACACAGATGGTAAACTGAAAATATAATAATGATTAATAAAACTAAAAATCTAAAGTAAAAACCTGATGAAAGCAATTGCGGAAAAAACCAGTGATATAACCAAGTTTGCAAAGCAACACAACAAGTTGTTATCTTGGCATCTTATTATTATTACTCGTCCGACTCATGTATCAGGTATGTGTTCTGGTGTATATCTCAACACACATACATCCATATATAAGTAAGTCGAGGTTGGATATTAGAAGCTGATGATAGTCATATTTATAGTGGTTCCCGTCTGCCTGGGACAGTCAATGGGTGCCTAAAATCACCCTAATACGCATCTTTTGGGTGCCTAAAAGCACCCCAACACGAATCGCTAGTTTAATATTTCACCACTATAAGTAAGGCATCATACCGACATTCATCATTTTTCCATTCTCAGTGTAAGTTATCCTTTTTATAGCTTATTAAGCAGAATTATCAAATTATGGGAATGGGTAGGAACATAACATGTCATAATATGAGTACATAACAGAAGATCAGGTATTACATTCCCGTAATATGATAATCATGAGTCAAGAGTTAAACATGACATGTATTAGGTGTTAATGTGATATCATAACAGGGGCAGGTGATAACAGGTAGACGACAGATATTAAGTAATAGCATATCAAATGTTAACATATCAAGCATGTACATGACAAATAATAGCGTAATAGTTGAGCACAATCAAGCAGAGCTGAGCAAGCTGGAGGCACGAACAGCGAACAATGTTTAGTTACTAAAGCGCTTGGTGGGGTTACTGGGACGACTCGGCTTAAAATGCGAGTAGAAAATCTGACAGCATCTCTCCTAGACGGATCTAGTGAATAAAGCACTGGGCGCTAAACATGCCTATCAGGCGATGCTAAAAACAAAACTAGCCATTAATAAATCTCAGAGAGGTTAAATCCGGAGGCTGAGTATGTGCCTGAAGGAGATGTTAGTACCAACAATACATATGCGAATATGGCTAGCAAGTAAGGAAACTTACAATCGAACAATCAAGTGGAGCTAGGCAAGCTGGAGCGAAGCTAATATATAACACTAAATGCTATCACACTCGGCGTGGCTATCGCTCACAGCACAGCTAAACGCTCGTGTCGCAGCATGCGCATAAAATGCCATGCTACCGCTCACGGCACAGCCATGCTCACAGGGTAACTGCACTCAAACGGAGTGAGTAGTTTAGTACTGACGCTAGATCCGCCTACCATGTGTAGCATATAGAAAGTCCAGAGGACTTTTAAAACTTCAGAGAGGTTAAGCCCGGAGGCTGTTAGTACCTGCAGAAGATGTTAGTGTTACACAGGCATGAATACAATGTCATCTACACTATTACAAGTATTACAGTACATCGATCCAGTACAAGTTACGACATGTCACAGATTACAACTCACACAAATCCACGAAAAAAACAAATACAAGTACAATACATCCGTCGAAGAAGGATACCCAAATCAAGGTTAGGACACTCACCTAAATACAAAACACGATGAAAACTGCGAAAACTCTGGAAAGCTACGCGCACAAACTCCGTAGCGGGGAACACCAAAGCGAGAAGCGAACGATGGCTTGGCCCCTTAATGGTCGGTGAACCTAGGGTGGTGCGCAAGCTCCCTAGGGAGGCTAAGGGGGTGGCTGGCCTTGGGGAGAGAGGGGAGGGAGAGTGGGGGAGGGAGGTGGTGTTGGTGGTTGTTGTAATTGATGGAGATGGTGGAGTTGGATTTTAATGGAGAAAGAAAAGGGAAGTGAAAGAGGTGATGATGAGAGTGATGTTGGAGGTTAAAGTAGCAGTAACAGAGGTGGTGTTGTGATGGTGAAAGTGAAGATGGTGGTGATTGGGAGGGAAATAGAAGAGGTGGTGGTGAAGATGGAGGAATTTATAGTGATGGTGGTGGTTTTTGAAGGAGAATGAAAAGGAAGGAGATGGAGATAATGAGGAAAGTGACGTAGGAGGTTGAAATGGTGGTGATGAGGGTGGTGTTATGGTGGTGATAGTGATGGTGGTGGTGGAGAAAAGTAGAAGAGATGATGATGAAAATGGTGTAGTAAAGATGGTGGTGGTGACGTTGGTACCGTCGCTGTAGTTGTCGCCAGAATGATCACCGGAATGGTCACCGAACTGGTTGCCAGAGATGTCGTCAGAGAGAGGATGGCCGACCCCTAGCTTGGGGCGGTGTCTGGCCTAGGTGGTCGAGGAGTGGGCATGTTTTGTGGAGGAATTTGTAGGTGATAGTTGTATTAAAAAAGGTAAAGGAGATTGTGGAAGTTTGGTGGAGTTTGGAGTTCGTAGTGAAATAAATGGAGATGGAGGAGGAAGAAGATGATAGTAGGGAGATGTAGAAGTTGTGATTATGGTGGAGATGAAGGAGGAGTGGGTGGTGATAGGGTTTTGATGGAGGAATGAAGATGAAAGGAGAAGAAAATGGAGATTGTTAGGAGTTAGAGTTAAAGGAGAAAGAAAAGGGATTAGGATTAGAATTTTTTGTGTAATGGAGATGGGGAGAGGGAGTGACGGCCGGCCTTGGTGGTGATGGAAGAGTTTGTCGAGTGGTTTGGGATATTTTAGTAGAAGGGTGTAGAATGTAATAGAAGAATGGAGATGGTTTTAGAATATGATGGAAAGAAAAAGAGAAAAAGAAAAGAAAAGGAAAAAAGGAAAAAAATAATTGGAAGAAAATAGAAAAATAATTGGAATGGTGGATTTCCAGCATTGGTCGCGGATGCGAAAAATTTTCGAAAAAATACTAGAATCGCCCGAAATTCAAGTATCTCAGAACGACCCGCAAAAAATCTTAAAATCAAGAATATTATTCTAAGAATCTTGCTGTAATACTTTTCAAGAAATTCTTTACCGTTTTCATATTAAAAATCTTGCAATCGACCACCGATACCTGTCGACACCAAATCTGGTCGAAATCTGTTAAATTCTGAAAATTCTCGAAAAATGTATTAAGATAGTAAATATTATTCTAAGAAAATATGTGAAAGCGATTTCTCAAAATTTGACTCCATTTGTAAATTAAAAAATCGAGAATAAACCAGCGGTACCGATTAATCCTGATTTTAGGGTTTTTTATAAAAAACAATTTAGAAAAAAATTGAAAAATCATGAAAATTCTAAAATATTGGAAAATAGTGTTCGAAACTGAAATTGGTCAAATCTGACTAGTAGAAAGGTAAAAATCGAGCAATACTGAAATCGGGTCCCTGGTCAGACTAGGATTGACCCTAAGTCTGAGAATCTGGATCCGATACCAAGCAACAACATATGTAATCACAAAATGAAAATAAATACTGGAAGATAAATTGAAAAATTAGACCAAAAAAATAGAATACGTATCTGAGTACGTATTCGGTAACGGGGTGTTACATCAACTTTGTAATCAACTTTCCGACTTTCACATTCCTAACCAAGCACAAGAAAGCACAATATACTTTTCACTTATACTTTCATATTACAGTCAAATGCTGAAAATGAGAATTGCTCAAATCTCAATTTTTCACTACACTTTCACATTTTTCATTCTCATTTCCCACTTACACCTTTTCCTCCTACTTTCATCAGACCAAGCAGGCCCAATCAATCTTTTGGGTATCCTAGGGATATCTAAACAAATGCATTTTTAAGGAATGAAAAGAAGAAGGATAGCGTGGTAGGGGTTCGAATGAGCCCGGGCTGGCCCGCCAACGCGCACGGGATCGACCCAGGTTGGCCAGGGCCCGGCACGGCCCGGGTCAACCTGGCCTAGTCCCGGATTTGGCCAACCTCAAATACGGGGTGTTCTCTGGTTTGGGAAAGGCCACAATCTCGGATCTGAAGCGGCCGTGAGCGTCTGCGAGTCGGAGGAAGTCGTCCGAGGCCTTACCCGTCCATTCGGATCCGTGAGGGAGAGAATCTTGGGTTGCAGGAGGTCGTGGAGGGAGGTGTGGTGGATGATGCAGTCGTGGACTCTGATTATATATTTATTTGCCAAGGGAAGGAGGCAACATGTGATTGTTGCAGCCTCCTCAAGTTCTCGACTTGTTTTACTAATTAATGTAGCACCATTGCAGGTTTTACGCACCCATTTGATCTATAAACTATACGGGTCTCGGCCAAAGAAAAATCTAACCTGAATCTGAAATGATCACTCGGTTTGCATATGCTTGCCATGCCTCGTCTCGCCATCCTCTCCATTCATCTCCAGCTCATCGCTATCCTCTCCATTCATCTCCTGCTGCCCCCAGGCATAGCTGATTTATATTGATTTTTCTGTTCTCCTCCTTGCAGGCTTCAAAGTCAGTAGTTCCCGATCAATTGTTTTTCCTCCACAAGTGTTCAATTCGTTTCCCTTATCGATATATAGCGCACTGCCAAAAGTTTGTATTGGTCTTGGCATAGGGTTTATAAATCAGGATTTCTTTTGTAAAAGCCTTACAATGTAGCCCATCATTTCACCCTGAACCTCACTCGGCTCTAAGAAATTTCGTCTAATTTTTTGAAAGCTTCAGTTTAATCTGCGGCTAAATTGCTGACGACGAGAGAGCGATATACTACTAGTAGTCTATACTTGTTAAGCCACCACCTTGCTCTTATACTGCCCTCCACGGTACTGCGCACTGAAATAGCAGGCAACGGACGCAGTGAAATAGCAGGCAACGGACTAGTAGTCATCGAGCTAGTAAGATACAACGCACATGAGGACTTTTGAGGAGATAATTAGAAATTTCTTCTTAACAACAAAATGAATCATTCTTGGCATAGCAAACTTCAGATTATGCACGTGTATTTATGGCCTCTTCATCGCAAAACAGTTGAATGTTAGAAATTAAAACTATCATGCGGATTAAATCACCATGGATCTAGAATCAAAACATCTCAAGAATTAAATATACATAATTAAACAATACACTAAATTCACCATACCTGAAGCCATTGATGAATTGAGGAAGGTAGATGGATGAAGACCTTAATCCTTCTCTTTAATCCTGCAATTAACTTTAATCTGCAATGACCTTCTTCTCTCTGTCTCCTTCTCTTATCACAAACCCTAATTTCCCAAAAGTGATGGAGACCTCAAAACAAGGGAGGAGTTTGATTTCATTCACAGGAGGAGAGAAGTGGGTCTCATTTGCAAGTAATCATGTTTGATAAAACCACCCATCAGGGTTACTTTATACCCCACATGATTATTAAAACATTATACAAATGTAACTTTAATATGGGCATATATAATATCAGTTTACTTTAATTAGGAATCCAATTTATTAACCAAGGGTAGTGGGCCACTTTAATGTGAGATTAACATTCTCCCACTTGGACCACTAGCCGATTAGGTTAAAAAACTTTAGAAAACAAATAAAAGAAAAGACTCATTTTTCAAAATATTTGACTCCATTGGATTCCATACTGAAAAAAACTTTGACACGTGATCACGAATTTTAAAAAACAACTGATAAGCCCAAATCATGAAATACTGTAATACTGCAATTAGCTTGGACCACCAATGCGAGTCATAGCGGTTATACAACTTCTATGTCATACTCCCTTCTATGTACCACAACATTGATAACCCTTACTAATTGAGTCCATAACCAAAATGACCCCTGTAATTGTCTTGTTAAGACATTTCCTTTTTAACAAACATCCATACATAATATGTGCACACATAATTGGATAACAGGAAATACAGAAACAAACTTTTATTGCGCAATATTGTCAATTATACAAGTACCAAAACATACATTTACAGATTGCTCAAAAGACTCATTCTAACAACATGTTCCTTGAATGTCTTTGGAGGCAATCCTTTGGTCATTGGATCAGCAACCATTAAGGTGGTACTTATACTTTTAATTGACACCTTCTGTTTCTGAACTCTTTCTCTAACCACCAAGTACTTAAGTTCCATGTGTCTGGAACCACTAGAGTACTTTCCATTCTTAGAGAAGAAAACGGCTGCTGTATTATCACAAAATATCTTCAGCGGCCTGGCAATAGAATCAACTACACCAAGTGCTGAGATAAAATTCCTTAACCATAATGCATGATTCGTGGCCTCAAAACATGCTATGAACTCAGCCTCCATCGTGGATGAAGCAGTGATAGACTGCTTTACACTCTTCCACGAGATTGCCCCACCTGCTAGCAAGAAAATAAAGCCTGAGGTAGACTTCCTGCTATCTCGGCAACCAGCAAAATCTGAGTCCGAATAGCCGATCACTTCCAACTGATCTGATCTCCTATATGTGAGCATATTGTCCTTCGTTCCCTGAAGATACCGCATTACTTTCTTTGCCAATTTCCAGTGCTCCATTCCTGGATTGCTCTGGTATCTTCCTAACATCCCAACAGCAAAACTGATATCTGGCCTGGTATAAGTATGTGCATACATCAAGCTCCCAACAGCTGACGCATATGGAACTTTCTGCATTTGACCCTTTTCTAAGTCATTTCTAGGACACTGGCTCCCACTTAATTTGTCACCCTTCTGAATGGGTGCACAACTGACTGAACATAATTCCATATGAAATCTTTCCAAGACTCGATTGATATAACCTTTCTGAGACAGTCCTAGCAATCCTCGAGATCTATCCCTGAAGATCTCTATGCCAATAACATAAGTTGCCTCACCCATATCAACCATCTGAAAGTTCTTGGTAAGATAGCTTTTAGTTTCATACAGCAAACCAATATCACTACTGGCTAACAAGATATCATTCACATACAGAACCAAAAATATAAACTTGCTCCCACTGATCTTTAGATATATACACTGATCAACAGTGTTTTCTGTAAATCCAAAAGAGGTAATGGTATCATTAAACTTTATATACCATTACCTGGAAGCTTGTTTAAGTCCGTATATGGATTTCTTTAATTTGCAAGCCAAGTGTTCTTTTCCTTTCTTTGCGAACCCTTCAGGTTGCTCCATGTAAATTTCCTCATCCAAATTTCCATTCAGAAAAGCTGTTTTCACATCCATTTGATGTAACTCCAAATCATAATGAGCTACAAGGGCCATAATGATTCTAAAAGAGTCCTTCTTTGATACTGGAGAGAAGGTTTCTCTATAATCAATGCCTTCTTTCTGAGTGAAACCTTTAGCCACAAGTCTGGCCTTATATCATTCGATATTGCCTTTGGAGTCGCGCTTGGTCTTAAAGACCCATTTACACCCGACTTTCTTACAGTTATTAGGCAATTTGACGAGATCCCAGACTTTGTTTTGGTCCATAGATTTCAACTCTTCATTCATAGCATCAACCCATTTACTAGTATCATTGCATTCTATGGCTTGTGAAAATGAAACTGGACCTTTATTAATCCCAATATCAAAATCAGATTCCTGTAGATATACCACATAATCATCTGAAATGGCAGATCTTCTTTCCCTTTGAGATCTTCTCAAAGCTGCCGGTTGTGTTGGTTCTACAATATTTTCAATGGCGATATCCTCATGAAGTGGTGAACCAATATCATTATGTTGTTCTGGTATCTCAGCTTGATGATCAAGCTGAGGGACAACAATTTCTCTTGAAGGAAAGGGTATTGGGATATTTACCCTTACCACCTCAAGATCCACCTTTCTTGGTTCATCACTCCCACTAATTTCGCCATTCTTAAGGAATCTGGCATTACCAGTTTCAACAATTCTTGTAGTATAGTTAGGACAATAAATTTGTACCCCTTAGACTTATCTGGATAACCAATGAAATATCCAGATATTGTCCTTGAGTCTAATTTCTTTTCTTGTGGATTATATATTCTAGCCTCTGCTGGACAACTCCAAACATGTAAATGTCTTAAACTAGGGTTCCTACCAGTCCACAACTCAAAAGGAGTTGTTGGGACTGCTTTACTAGGAACCCTGTTTAAGATATACATAGCAGTCTTTAAGGCTTCATTCCACAATGAATTAGGTACATTAGAAAAGCTCATCATGCTCCTAACCATATCCATAAGTGTTCGGTTTCGCCTTTCAGCAACTCCATTCTGCTGAGGCGTACCTTGCATTGTGTATTGAGCACAAATACCATGCTTTTCTAGAAATTTGGCAAATGGGCCAGGATGTTGTCCTGACTCATCATATCTTCCATAAAACTCACCACCTCGATCTGATCTTATGATTTTAACTTTTCTATCTAATTGTCTCTCGACTTCTGTAATGAACACCTCAAGGATGTCAACAGCCTGAGACTTTTCATGAATTAGATATACATAACCATAACGAGACAGATCATCTATAAAGGTAATGAAGTATCTCTCTCCCGTAAAACATAGAATAGAGAGTGGTCCGCAAATATCTGTATGAATTATTTCAAGAAGCTCTTTACTTCTTGTGGCACCTTTCTTGGTGTGTTTGGTTTGCTTTCCTTTTATGCAATCCACACACACACCAAAATCAGTGAAGTCTAGGTTATCCAAAATCCCATTCTTCACTAATCTTTCAATTCTATCCTTGGAGATATGCCCCAGTCGTCTATGCCACAAGATAGAGAAATTTTCATTAATTAAGCCACGTTTAATACCAACATTCGAATGCAGATATAAAAGAGATTGTGCAAACTCATCATTCAATGAAATTTTATATAAACCATCACATAAAATTTCGTGTCCAACCGACATTGAATTATACATTAAACTGAGTTTTCCACAACTGAATAAAACAGAATATCCAACAACATCTAATTTGGATAATGACATTAAGTTCCTAGAAATCGAAAGTACATAAAAAGTATCTTCAAGATTCATCTGATGACCCGTCTCTAAGAGTAGTCGGTAAGTACCAACAGCCTCGACCTCCACTTTGAGACGGTTCCCATAAAGACAAATCTCTCACTTTCCTTCGGTTTTCGGGTTGTAAGGAATCCCTGCATTGAATTAGTTATGTGAGTTGTGGCTCCAGAGTCAATCCACCAAGTATTAGAAGGAACTTCAGCAAGATTTGATTCATAACATACAAAAGAAAGATTCATACCTTTCTTTCGAACCAAGCTTTCCTCTTGTTGCAGTCCTTCTTCACATGTCCTTTTCTGTCACAAAAGTAGCATTTGACAGTGAAAGTCTTTCCATGACCCTGGCTACTTTCCCCAGGTTCATTCCATTTCTTTGGTGGAAACCTCTTACCTCTTCCATATTTACCTTTCTTATGGATAGCTCCTTGAGATACTGCCAACACTGAGTGATGCCCTTCTTGCCTCAGTCTCACTTCCTCTTGTACACACATACCAGTCAGCTCATTCAGATTCCACTTATCCTTATGAGTATTAGAGTGGATCTTGAATGGCCCGAACTGAGGAGGAAGTGAGTTGAGGATGAACTGTACTAAGAAGGATTCATCCACTTTCATTCCCAGTGATCCTAACTTGGCAGCCTTATCAGTCATATAAGAATGTGTTGTTGAACTCCTCTACTACCATCATATTTCATGGTAGTCAGTTCAGCTATAAGGGTGCCAGCTAATGACTTATCTGCAGACTTAAATCGGTCTTTAACAGCAGTTAAAAGTTCAGATGCACTAGTAGTATGTGGGAGTGAAGTCTTGATGTTATTGGCTATGGTCATCTTGATGAACATGAGACTGAGTCTATTCGACCTTCCCAGGCTTTGGCATGGCTAACCTGGTCTGCTGTGCTTTCATCAGTCACTTCATCAGGTTTCTCTACTAAAAGAGTCATGTCTAGGTCCAGTACACCCAGTGTGAATTGGACATGTTCAAACCATTCATTGAAGTTTGTACCATCCAGGGCTGGAATGCTAGTTGCATGAGTGTGAAGGGAAGTGGGAACGTTCACTGAAACAAAATAGGACAAGCTCACATTAAGGCCTCGAATCAATACAAAATTTTAAATTTTAATGAAGATGAACTATTGATATCACTTTGATTTCTCCTTTGGGCGAAACCTAAGCATATCTAGTGTTCACTCTTCAGGTGAGATTCTTTTATCACCTATGTAGGTCTAATATAATTTATGCCACTTAGACAGTAAGTCATGTTACCTTTGGGTATCCAATTCTATACCACTAAGTTACATAAATTACACTACCCTACCCCAGTTCATAATTATTTGAAAGAGACTTTCCTTTGGGCCAGTCCCAATCTCCTAACTATAACCGCCATCGAGAATATTATTGTCTTTAATGTCACCCTCATTGACAAGTCTTTTATGTAGTTGTATATTCATAAGACTTACTAATATAGGTCACTTTGGCAACTACTAAATCAATAAACCATATGAATATAAAACTAACCAATAATATTCTCTAACCTTTTATTTGAGTAATACTATAATACTTCAATTCATTACTTGACCAACATCAATCAATATTAACACAATAACTTAAATGTGTAACATACATTTATGATTGAAATTAGACCAACATTAGTCGACTGGTCAAGAAACTACTAGTCGACTTGGAACAATATAAGTCGACTATAGTGGAAGACCCAGTCGACTAGGGTCAAGTCAAGTCGACTATAAATTAGAGGTTAGTCGACTATAGTCAAAGCAAGTCGACTCCATGCAGGAAGGTTAGTCGACTAACAGACAAACAGAGAATCACCAACTTTCGGGTCAATCTGTTAGTCGACTATAGCAAGTGAATAAGTCGACTATACCTTTTATTAGTCGACTACACAAAATTTCTAGTCGACTCCTGTTGCAAACAGAGAGTTAAGAAGTTTTCTGGAAAGACTATTAGTCGACTTGCCCGAAACTTATAGTCGACTAATAGTCCACAAAACAGTTACAGATTTACAGTTCCAGAAATCGACTGATGCCAAAATTTTAGGAAAAATTAAGCAAAACTTAGGGAAAATTAGGGCTTTTAATCCTGATTAGATCCCAGATAATAAACAATTAGTGGGATATAGGATCTTAATAGAATCATGAATATATAATCTTATATCTGAATTAAATGATCAAAAATTCTTCATGAAACTATTAATCATAAAAACCTAATTAATCCATAATCATAATTCTGAGATGTATTGATTCTCAAACACGGCTCTGATACCAAATGTTAGAAATTAAAACTATCATGCGGATTAAATCACCATGGATCTAGAATCAAAACATCTCAAGAATTAAATACACATAATTAAACAATACACTAAATTCACCATACCTGAAGCCATTGATGAATTGAGGAAGGTAGATGGATGAAGACCTTAATCCTTCTCTTTAATCCTGCAATTAACTTTAATCTGCAATGACCTTCTTCTCTCTGTCTCCTTCTCTTATCACAAACCCTAATTTCCAAAAGTGATGGAGACCTCAAAACAAGGGAGGAGTTTGATTTCATTCACAGGAGGAGAGAAGTGGGTCTCATTTGCAAGTGATTTGTTTGATAAAACCACTCATCATGGTTACTTTATACCCCACATGATTATTAAAACATTATACAAATGTAACTTTAATATGGGCATACATAATATCAGTTTACTTTAATTAGGAATCCAATTTATTAACCAAGGGTAGTGGGCCACTTAATGTGAGATTAACATTGAACACCAAAAAAAATTCCACATCGAAACTTCTCTGCTATAGGTATCTCAATACATGTATTGTCAATCTGTATATGTACACAAAATACAAATCAACACTTTTTTTAATTTTTTTTTTCCATGTGTTCTAAGGAGACATTACGCTGAGGAGTGCGACCCTGGTGTCAAGCAAACGCCTCAATACCCTTTCACTTCTCCTCTCTATGACGCCAATGCATTCCTCCATTCCTTGTAATCTCTCCATCGCGTTCCTGGCCTCATCCTCTCCCACCTCCATCGATCGCCTCTTCGACGACGGCCTAGGACTCTTGGTTGTTCTCAGAGCGGCAACTGAAGACCGTCACATAGCCAGCCAGAGGAGTCGTTTTCGGGTTGAGTTGATTACCAAGACTTAACGGATCAGATCTCGTCTTCATGTTGGGAAATGAAGGGGTGGGAACAGCATGGGAGACTGACGGATCGGACATGGTAGGATTTGTGGGAAGCGGGTCGGGTCCTGAGGCGGGAGACCCAGAGAGGGAGAAGGAGCGGCTGAATCCGGCCACCATTGCTAGCTCCCTGAGTTTTTTTTTTTGGCCCCCGGGTTGATTTGAAGTGGACCGGCATTTTTGAAGGGGCCAAGTTGTTGGAGAGCGGTTATCCTCCCCCCTCCAAAACAACCCACCCACCCACAAACAAAAAAAAAAATGATAAAAGCACCCTACAAATTATCATTTTTTTAATATTTTCACTCTTAGTGAAAAGTTCAAAACACTCCTTTCTTCTTTAACCTCCTCCCTCTTCCTTCCTCCTCCCTCCATTCCCGGCCTTTGATTCCTCCCCCCTCCTCCCACGAACAGGCCAGGTCCACACGAACAGGCCAGGCCTAGCCCCTCCCCCCACGAACAGGCCAGGTCTAGCCGAGCAGGCCAACTTTGATCTGTTCGTGGGGGGAGAGGAAGAGGGGGAGGGGGGAGGCAGAGGGGAGGGGGGCCAGGAAGGAATGGGGAAGGAGGAAGGGAGGGGAAGGGGGGAGGAGTTTGCCAGCAAGGGGGCGGTGGTCAGGGGGTCGCCGGCAAAAGAGGGAGAGGAGGAGGAAGAAGAGAGCATTTTCGCATTTTTGAAAAATTTTGGAGTGCCTTCATCAGTTTTGAGGTGCCTTCAACACTGGGGTGCTTTCATCATTTTTTTGGGATGAAAATATCCGCTCGCGATAAAGTTGAGGTGTCAAGAATTTTAAAATTTGAATAGAAAATTGAAGGCACACGAGCGGGCCTCGGGAAGAGAGGGCCCACAGGGAAGGAGGCCGGATCCGCGAATAAATTGCGGGGTATCTCTGATAGTTCAGGATCCGACTCGATTGATCCAGCAGTAGTGGACTTAATCCATATGATAATTATTGTTTCTGCGTTGCGGCCGCCGCGGTACAATATGATCAATGCACGATGGGCTCTGGGTCTGAGCCCGGGTGCGGGGTTCAATTAGAGGGAGGGATTGTGGGACCATGAGTAAGATAAGGATAAGCTCATTCAATGAGCATGGGCCCAAAAAAGTATCTGTTTAGTGTTTACAATGAAAAAAAATAATTACAACAAAACAAATAAAAAAGAAAATACAAAAGTGAAGGCAAATCTTTATGGGGGAGTACTGAGCTTGGAGTCGTGGGCGAGGGGGACAGCAACTGGCCTCACCTGATACGAGCCAGTTTAGCTAAGTTAAATTATGTTGAAGTTCTATGCACACTAGTTATATACGGAACTTGCTACCATATGTTTACTATGGGTGTGTTTGGTTGTCATAATTGACCGTAATTCGTAAGTTATAATTGGTAAAGTCTTTTATATTTGTAAATGACTTACATGCATGTAAGCTTTATGGTGTTTGGTTGGTAATATAAAGTTGTAAGTGAAAAAGTGTATTGTGCTTTACGGTGTGTGGTTGTCGTAATGTGTAAGTCGTAAGTGAAAAAGTTGATCACAAAATTAAGTATTTGGTGATTTAAAAAGTTTTAATATTGCAAATAAATATTAAAAATGCTAAATATTAAAAAAATTTAATATTAACATAAAAAAATATAAATTTGCATGACACAAAATTAACTGTAACTGGGCTGTAAGTGAGTGGTAATTGGGTTGCAAGTGAGGGGTAATTGGGTTGTGTAAGTCTTTTACGAATTACGGTCCAAACAAACGCCGTAGTTGTAATTGGGTTATAAGTCATTTACGAATTACGGACTTTACGCGAAACAAACGGCCACTATGTATATGATAATTTTTCATGTTTATATGTACGATTTGGACACATGCTATGAACAAAAAAATAGAGTTGATGTAAAATAAAATTTATTAAAAGTTTTCTTTATGTACCTTTCTTTGTAAGCTTTTTAATCTTGAATGAAAAAATAAATAAATTAGGAAACCTTTCATCTTCTTTGGGATAGCTATCATATTTTCTCTCTGACAAGTGTTCTTTCTTTTATTCAATTTTTTTTAAAATAGGGATCCTTAATAATTTTTTTATTATTTCAAACTTTTCCTGGTACATGAAAGTAAATGTTATGGTTAGATTTTTGGGTATGATATTCTTATTTCACTTTCATATATATGTATGTATGTATGTATGTCTCCTTAGATTACAATCTAAGGAGAAGGCTTAATACTCCAACATCCCAAAAACAATTCACGATCCGACCGCACATTATCAACTTCATGTTTTAAGATGTATACATATAAAAAATTAAATGATTTTGGGTTCGTTTACCCTATTTTCTTTTGGTTCAAATATTAACGGTTTTTTAAAAGTAGAACAAAATGGAACGATTAGATCAATAAGAAAACGAAATTCAAATAAATTGATTTTTTATATATGTACATCTTAGAACATGAAGATGATAATGTGCGGTCGGATTGTAAAAAAAAATTTGAAATGTTGGGGTTTTAAGCCTCCTCCTTAGATTGTAATATAAGGAGACCTACTAGGTACACTATATATATATATATATATATATATATATATATATATATATATATATATATATATATATATATATATATATATATATATATATATATATATATATATATATATATATATATATATATATATATATATATATATATATAATATATATATATATATGTTGGCCCAAGGTTACAATCAACCCATGTTTAGTGTATTTTGATGATTACAAAACATATTAGTTATTGGTACTAATATAAATTGTTGTTTAAGTGTGTTTCAGGTTTATATATTAAAGAGATGAATTCTTCCCTAAAGGAAGGTGTATTGGACTCAAGACAAGTCAAATTGGGCTCAAATTGCAATATTGAAGATCAAGAGAAGATAGCTCAAGTTGAAGTCTTGAAGACCATTGTAGTTTGTAAGTTTAGTTTTGTAAAGATAGAATATGTGAAATTTGGCTCTAGGATTTGCACACACATTTGTTTTATATGTTTCTATGTTTTCAAAATATTTATTTCTAGGTTTATGCCTTAGTTTATACATACATGTACCCAAAGCTTTACATCTTCAAAAACTTGTTTAAATACATGTATATAAACTATTTTCAGCATAAAACTTAGCTTCAGATTTTTAAAGATTTTATACAAAATTTTCTATCTTAAAATCTGCCCAGAAAAAACAGTTTTCCAGGCAGACCGGTCGACCGGCCCAGTCGACCGGCTGCTGTGCCCAGACATGCACAGGCTGTGCATGTCTGTCGGTCGATCGGACCTACATACCGGTCGACCGAAATTAGATGTTTGCTCTCTGTATCTTTCCGGTCGACTGGGTCGGTCGACCGGTAGAAGGAAACTGTGTTTCCTTTCTTGAGATCGGTCGACTGGCAGTCGACCGGAGCCATAACGGCTCTTTTGCCAGCAGGGTCCCGGTCGACCGGCAGTCGACCGGTAGGCCTGCAACACCTCCAACGGCTCTTTCCTCTTTGGGCTGTTCTGAAAAACTGTTTTATTTTCTGTGTTTAACAGACTTTTTAGAGGGTTGTTGGGGTGCTTTTGCAGGTGATATTAGCTGAAAAAATCAGAGTTTTTTAACCTATTCTCTCCCTATAAATAGTGGGAAATAGGCCTTAGTTATTTACCAAGAAAAATACAAGTTTTCATTGTTTTTCAAGAGAAAGAGAAAAATAGTTTAAAGCTTTCATTTCCATTCTTTCAAATTGGTTTTTCAGTTGTTGTTTGATCTCTAATATCACTCTACAACTGAAGCTTTTCTCACCACACTTCATAGAGCCAAAAATTTCATATTCTTTCTATAGGTGAAGTTGTAAAAGAGTGAGAGTGTTTGTAAAAGAGTGTTGTGGTCTAGTTAAAGATCACTATTTGTAATTCTTGTTCTTGTGGAGACAAGCTCCTCGGTGGAGTTTCTTTGTAAGGTGAAGCTACGGGCTTGAGGTCTTTGGAGGCCTAACTTGTACGGGATCCTAAGGGGATAGTGGAAACCCTTCACGGAGGTGAAGGCGGGGACTAGAGCTACGGGCTCGAACCTCGAAACAAATCACTTTGTTTGCGATTGCTTTTGTGTCATCTTGTCTAATTCTCTCTTGCTTTACTTGCTTTCAATTTATTGCTTGAGAACTAACATTTTATTTGTGCAATCCTTACTTGTTTACTTTTCTTGCTATATTACTTGTGTACATTTCATCATCGCATTTCATACTTGGAATCGTTCGATCACACCTCAATACAACACGGTTGCATTGCGCACCTCTAACCCATTTAAGGGGAATTGGGAGGAAGGAGTTCAGAACCTCGCAAGGGGTATTCGGCTCTTAGTCGTGTTTTGAGAGATCGTTGCATCACTCACTTAAGTAAAATTTAAAAAGAGCATTAGATTAGCAATTACACCTATTCACCCCCCCTCTAGGTGTATTTCAATTGGTATCAGAGCTTGGACTCTAGGATTTGGCTTAACAACCTTAGAGAGATCCTCATATTGCTAATCATTTCATTCATTTCCACATAGTAAACATGGCCGATGGTATTAAGACACCCCCTAAGTTTGATGGACTTAACTTTCCCATATGAAAGGTTAAGATGACTGTTTTCTTGCAATCTCTAGGTAGCCGAGTTGCAAAGGCCGTGACTAAACAATTTAGTGCCCCCGATGGTGATGAATCTACTTGGTCCGAAATTGAGACCAAGGAGTTTGATGCCAATGCTAGGGCTCATTATGCACTCCTACAAGCCCTCAATGATAAGACATAGCTAGAGTCATCCATTGCAAATCCGCCTATGAGATTTGGACCCATTTGCTAGTAACACATGAGGGGACATCACAAGTGAAGAGGGCCAAGATAGACCTTCTTCGGTCCCAATATGAAAATTTTGCATGCAAGAGAATGAAACCATAGATGATATGGTTACTAAGTTTACAAAGATTACTAATGGTCTTGCTTCTCTAGGTGAAGAAATCAACAATGATCAAAGGGTGAGAAAGATCATCCGGGCTCTTCCTCCATCATGGGAAGTGAAAGCTACAACATTGAAGGAACTCAATGATAAAGATGAGATTGAGCTCATTGGACTCATTGGGAACTTGAAGACCCATGAAATGGAGAGAAAGGCAAGGGAGGACATGGCACCTACCAAAAAGAAGACCATTGCCTTCAAAAGCCATGCTACTTACTCCGACGAAGATGATGAAGAAGAAGATGACGAGGAGCTCTCACTTCTAGTCAAAAACGTCCGGAGGATGTACAACAAGGCAAAGTTCCAAGGACGGAGGAGATGGCAAGGAGGCAAGGAAGAAAGGAAGATCATTTGCTTTAATTGCCAAAAGCCGGGACACATAGTAGCGGAGTGTCCGGACCAAGTGAAGCCATCTTCATCCAAGAAGCCATACAAGAAGAAGGCTATGAAAGCAACATGGGATGACGAAAGTGAATCCGAGGAGGAGATCGACACCGCCAATATGTGCTTCATGGCAAATGAGAGCACAAGCAAGGTAACCCCCTCAACTCTTCTTGATGATGATTTATCCATGGATGAGCTAGGAGAAGCATTTGTAAAACTTTCTCAAAATTATGACTTCATGAAGAAAAAGTACTTGAAAATGAAAAAGGATAATGAATCTTTGAATATTCAAGTGTTAAATCTTTCTAAAGAAAATAATGACTTGCATTCTTCTTTAGTTTCCACTAAAAATGATTTTGAAAAATATAAGATTGCTTGTAAAGGAAAGACCCCATTTGTAGACTCTAATGAGATTGCCATGCTTAAGGAAAGATTAGACTCATTAGATATTGTTTTGAAAAAGTGTAGTGAATTTGATAAGAAGAAGATGGAGAATATGTTTCCTAAGAAACAAGCTCCTAAGAAAAATATTCATCATGCTCATGCTCATGCTCATGTACATGCCACACAACCTATGCATCATGGTAAACCCCCAAAGCATGCTCACACTTCACACACACACCATGCATTCATGTATAGAAAAGTGTACTCATGTTCACATTGTGGACGGAAAGGACACTTAGCTAATTTTTGTTATGATAGACTAAGTGCATCACATCATAATGTTTGGGTTCGTAACACTAACTTTCAAGGACCCAAGAAAGTTTGGGTACCAAAGTCAACTATTGTTTTAAATGATGTAGGTACTTTCCAAAGCTCAAAGACGTAGAGGTTTATGGTATCTTGATAGCGGTTGCTCAAGACACATGACTTGGGACATCAACAACTTTGCAACCCTATCAAGATATCATGAAGGTGGCACCGTCACCTTCGGAGATGACGCCAAGGGTAAAATCATCGGTATTGGTAATGTAAAACTTGGCACCTCTCCTTTAATTGAAAATGTAGTTTTAGTTGATGGCCTCAAGCATAATCTCTTGAGTGTTAGTCAACTTTGTGATAAAGGTTTTGATGTAGTTTTTGACAATGTTGCTTGTAAAGTAATTGATAGAACTTCCAATGTTTGTGTATTTTCCGGTTTTCGTGAAAGCAATGTTTATATGATTGATATGCTAAATATGTCTTGTAATATAACATGTTTAAAAGCCCTCGATGACGACTCTTGGTTATGGCATAGGAGATTAGGCCACGTTTCATTTGACCATATTTCTAGGCTTAACTCTAAGGAAATGGTGAAGGGTATTCCTTCATTGAACTTTGAAAAGGACCGAGTTTGTGACGCATGTCAATTTGGGAAACAAACTAAGTCCTCATTCAAATCAATTAAGGATATCATGTCATCACGTCCATTGGAGCTAATCCACATGGATTTATTTGGCCCAACTCAAACCAAAAGTTTAAGTGGGAGTAGATTTGCTTATGTTTTAGTAGATGATTTTTCGCGTTTTACTTGGGTTTATTTTCTTGAACATAAAAGTCAAACCTTTTCACATTTTCAAGCCTTTAAGAAAAGAGTTGAAAAGGAAAATGACTCCTCAATAATTAAAATAAGAAGTGATAGAGGAGGTGAGTTCATTAACCTTCCCTTTACCACTTTTTGTGAGGAACATGGAATAAAACATGAATTTTCTTGTCCTAGAACTCCACAACAAAATGGAGTAGTTGAGCGAAAAAATCGTACTTTACAAGAGATGGCTAGGACAATGTTAATGAATATGGTCTACCACATTATTTGTGGGCCGAGGCCGTTCATACTTCATGTTACATTGCAAATCGTGTTTTCCTATGTAAAAATACTACTAAGACTTCTTATGAGATGTATTTTTCTAGAAAACCCAATGTTTCTTATTTCAAAGTGTTTGGTTGCAAATGTTTTGTTTTAAATACAAATATTAATTTGGGAAAATTTGATGCAAAAGCATATGAGGCTATTTTTGTAGGTTACTCAAATACTAGTAAGGCTTATAGAGTCTTCAATAGGTCAACTTTGACTATTGAGGAATCTATTCATGTTAAATTTGAGGAATCTAACAAGTTTGTTAAGAATTGTGTAGAAATTGATGCTTTAGATGAAGGCTTGGAGAAAGTGACCTTGGAGGATGCTTCTACCATGGGAGACAAGCCAAAGGATGGTGATGGAAGTGAAGCCAAAGTGGAAGAGGCTCAAGGAAATGAACATCGAGCAAATGAAGAGGAGCCCTCTCAACCACTACCAAAAGATTGGAGATTCAATCCTCATCATCCCAAGGACCTCGTCATAGGTGAAGTATCAAAAGGGGTAACCACTCGCTCTAAGATTCAAGATTTTTGTGGTAATTTTGCTTTTATTTCACACATAGAACCTAAAAATGTCCTCGAGGCCGAGGCCGATTCATATTGGTTGCTAGCTATGCAAGAGGAGCTCAATCAATTTGAGCGCAACCAAGTTTGGCACCTTGTTCCTAGGCCCCAAGATAGACCAACTATTGGCACTAAATGGATCTTTAAGAACAAGTTGGATGAATCGGGTAATGTAGTTAGAAACAAGGCTAGGTTAGTTGCCAAGGTTACACTCAAATCGAGGGAATCGATTTTGAAGAAACCTTTGCACCCGTAGCACGGCTCGAAGCCATACGGATGACCTTAGCATATGCCTCATTTAAAGATTTTAAGTTATTTCAAATGGATGTAAAGAGTGCTTTTCTTAATGGTTATATTGATGAGGAGGTGTATGTTGAACAACCCCCGGGTTTGTTGATCCTACACACCCTAATTATGTTTATAAATTAGATAAAGCACTATATGGTTTAAAACAAGCCCTAGGGCTTGGTATGAAAGATTGTCTTCATTTTTGCTTTCAAATGATTTTAAGAAAGGAAAAGTTGATAAAACATTATTTACCAAACATATAGATCTAGATATCCTCATAGTTCAAATTTATGTTGATGACATTATTTTTGGATCTACTAATGTTTCACTTTGCAAGAATTTTGAGTCATGCATGAAAAAGGAATTCGAGATGTCTATGATGGGAGAGCTCAACTTCTTCCTTGGACTTCAAATCAAGCAACGTAGTGATGGGACATTCATCAACCAAGCCAAGTACACCAAAGAACTCATCAAGAGGTTCGGGCTTGAAGGATCCAAAGTAGCAAAGACTCCCATGGCAACCACTACGAAACTTGACAAGGACGAACAAGGTAAGGAAGTAGACATCAAATTATTTCGTAGCATGATTGGTAGTTTACTCTATCTTACGGCTAGTAGGCCGGATATAATGTTTTCCGTATGTTTATGTGCACGTTTTCAATCATGTCCTAAGGAATCACACTTAATAGCGGTAAAACGCATAATTAGGTATCTTAAGGGCACAATTGATTTAGGTTTGTGGTATCCGAAAACTAACCAATTTACCATGACTAGTTATTCGGATGCCGACTATGCCGGTTGTAGGGTAGATAGGAAGAGCACAAGTGGCACTTGCCAATTCTTGGGCAATTGTCTTGTGTCTTGGTCTTCCAAAAAGCAAAATAGTGTAGCCCTTTCAACCGCCGAGGCGGAGTATGTAGCAGCCGGAGCTTGTTGTGCACAAGTACTTTGGATGAAACATACTCTTCTCGATTTTGATTTACATTTTGATCATGTTAAGATTTATTGTGATAATACTAGTGCTATTCACATGACCAAAAATGCTAATCAACATAGTAAAACCAAACATATAGACATTAGATATCATTTTCTTAGAGATCACTTTGAAAAAGGTGACATAGATATTGATTTTGTTTCCACAGATTTTCAACTTGCAGATATTTTCACAAAACCTTTAGATTATGCAAGATTTTCATTTATTTGTGGTGAATTGAATGTATGTAAGATTGATACTTAAAATATCTTAGTTTGTTTTGTTTTGGTTTCTAATATGTTTGTTTTGTTTTGTCTTAAAATTTTTTTTAACCCTTTTTGATGTATGACAAAAAGGGGGAGAAATATAAATATATATTAGTTTTGGGAGAAAATATATGGAGAAAAATATGTGGTTTGTTTTAAATTTTGTTATTCCTTATGATAGTTTATTTTTTTTGGTGATGATATTTTTCAATGCTTTATGTATGTTTACATAGTGTTCATATTCATGTTAAATACATAGCATTGTTTAAGGGGGAGCTTTCCAAGCTCTTTCTTCTTTTATTTGTTTAATAACTCATATGTTTTGTCATCATCAAAAAGGGGGAGATTGTTGGCCCAAGGTTACAATCAACCCATGTTTAGTGTATTTTGATGATTACAAAACATATTAGTTATTGGTACTAATATAAATTGTTGTTTAAGTGTGTTTCAGGTTTATATATTAAAGAGATGAATTCTTCCCTAAAGGAAGGTGTATTGGACTCAAGACAAGTCAAATTGGGCTCAAATTGCAATATTGAAGATCAAGAGAAGATAGCTCAAGTTGAAGTCTTGAAGACCATTGTAGTTTGTAAGTTTAGTTTTGTAAAGATAGAATATGTGAAATTTGGCTCTAGGATTTGCACACACATTTGTTTTATATGTTTCTATGTTTTCAAAATATTTATTTCTAGGTTTATGCCTTAGTTTATACATACATGTACCCAAAGCTTTACATCTTCAAAAACTTGTTTAAATACATGTATATAAACTATTTTCAGCATAAAACTTAGCTTCAGATTTTTAAAGATTTTATACAAAATTTTCTATCTTAAAATCTGCCCAGAAAAACAGTTTTCCAGGCAGACCGGTCGACCGGCCCAGTCGACCGGCTGCTGTGCCCAGACATGCACAGGCTGTGCATGTCTGTCGTTCGACCGGACCTACATACCGGTCGACCGAAATTAGATGTTTGCTCTCTGTATCTTTCCGGTCGACTGGGTCGGTCGACCGGTAGAAGGAAACTGTGTTTCCTTTCTTGAGATCGGTCGACTGGCAGTCGACCGGAGCCATAACGGCTCTTTTGCCAGCAGGGTCCCGGTCGACCGGCAGTCGACCGGTAGGCCTGCAACACCTCCAACGGCTCTTTCCTCTTTGGGCTGTTCTGAAAAACTGTTTTATTTTCTGTTTTAACAGACTTTTTAGAGGGTTGTTGGGGTGCTTTTGCAGGTGATATTAGCTGAAAAAATCAGAGTTTTTTAACCTATTCTCTCCCTATAAATAGTGGGAAATAGGCCTTAGTTATTTACCAAGAAAAATACAAGTTTTCATTATTTTTCAAGAGAAAGAGAAAAATAGTTTAAAGCTTTCATTTCCATTCTTTCAAATTGGTTTTTCAGTTGTTGTTTGATCTCTAATATCACTCTACAACTGAAGCTTTTCTCACCACACTTCATAGAGCCAAAAATTTCATATTCTTTCTATAGGTGAAGTTGTAAAAGAGTGAGAGTGTTTGTAAAAGAGTGTTGTGGTCTAGTTAAAGATCACTATTTGTAATTCTTGTTCTTGTGGAGACAAGCTCCTCGGTGGAGTTTCTTTGTAAGGTGAAGCTACGGGCTTGAGGTCTTTGGAGGCCTAACTTGTACGGGATCCTAAGGGGATAGTGGAAACCCTTCACGGAGGTGAAGGGGGGACTAGAGCTACGGGCTCGAACCTCGAAACAAATCACTTTGTTGCGATTGCTTTTGTGTCATCTTGTCTAATTCTCTCTTGCTTTACTTGCTTTCAATTTATTGCTTGAGAACTAACATTTTATTTGTGCAATCCTTACTTGTTTACTTTTCTTGCTATATTACTTGTGTACATTTCATCATCGCATTTCATACTTGGAATCGTTCGATCACACCTCAATACAACACGGTTGCATTGCGCACCTCTAACCCATTTAAGGGGAATTGGGAGGAAGGAGTTCAGAACCTCGCAAGGGGTATTCGGCTCTTAGTCGTGTTTTGAGAGATCGTTGCATCACTCACTTAAGTAAAATTAAAAAGAGCATTAGATTAGCAATTACACCTATTCACCCCCCCTCTAGGTGTATTTCAATATATATATATAATAGGGCTTACTGTACCTCAGCCCGCGGGCTGAGAGAGTTTTCTCAGCCTGCGGGCGTGGCAACATCACCGCCCCACATCTGTAATAATTTTGGCGGGCAAAATCCTGTAAAATCCCGCCCAATTTAATGCCAGTCACCTCAACATTGTAATTTCCAAAAATACCCTCCCTCACAACTTTTTACCGACCTTGGTATCAGTCCTCAGAAAAAGACTGCGACCTTGGTAGCAGACCTTGGTAGCAGTCCTCAGAAAAAGACTGCGACCTTGGTAGCAGTCCTCAGAAAAAGACTGCGACCATGGTAGCAGTCCTTAGAAAAGACTGTGGTAGCAGATCTTGGTAGCAGTCCTCAGAAAAAGACTGCGACCTTGGTAGCAGTCCTCAGAAAAAGACTGCGACCATGGTAGCAGTCCTTAGAAAAGACTGCGACCGTGGTAGCAGTTCTCATAAAAACACTGCGACCATGATAGCAGTCCTCAGAAAAAGACTGCGACCTTGGTAGCAGTCCTCAGAAAAAGACTGCGACCTTGGTAGCAGTCCTTAGAAAAGACTGCGACCGTGGTAGCAGTTCTCATAAAAACACTGCGACCTTGGTAGCAGTCCTCAGAAAAAGACTGCGACCTTGGTAGCAGTCCTTAGAAAAGACTGCGACCGTGATAACAGTTCTCATAAGTACTGCGACTATATTAAAAATCATTAAATATCAAATCAGATAAAAAAATTAAAGAAACAACATTCACTGTCTTTTACCGAAAAAGTAGCTTTTCATAAGGGGTATTTGGTAATTTAACTTATTTCGATAAGCGGGCCGCAAGTTAGTGGGGTGCAAAATTGAGCCACGTCAGCGCAGGCTGAGAGAGTTCTCTCAGCCCGCGGGCTGATATACATTTTTCTCATATATATATATATATATATATATATATAATATATATATATATATATATATATATATATATATATATATATATATTATATATATATTGAGTTGCTGTACCTCAGCCGATAGCTGAGAGAGTTTCTCAGCCGGCGGTGACATGGCCGAATATATGCCACACATCGGTGGCAGAGTGTAGGCGCCAAAAAAATCAAAAACATCCGCCTAAAGAATTGTCAATTAAATTGATCAAAATACCCATTTTTTACTTCTAAACTAGCAAAAACTCATCCATAACAAAATTTTGTTTAAAATATTTGTAATTTACAAACAATTTTCTGTTGAATATATCTACAATTATAAAATTCCTAATTCTACTACATCGAAAATATAAAGGAAAAAAATGGATCAAGATAATGAGAAAAATAGCAGCAGTAAAAAGTAAAAAAACATGCGTGAAACCTAACAAAAATTGTTGTTTTTTATTTTTTTATTATTTAATTTCGTGTTATTTTAAATTCATATATATTTAATAAAAGAAACTAAAATGAATAGGAAAATGAAATTTAATGTGGGGCAGCCGTATATTGTTTTTGTATTACAAATATACAGTGTAAAAAAAAATAATGAAATACAATGGTTAATTATTTTGCAGATATTTCATAAATCAGATATTCTCGTAACTGTCACAATATCTGCAGATTGGTTGAATAATATTTCATGCAATTTTTAATGAACTGCGACTATGGTCGATCTTGGTACTAAAAAATTGCTTTATTCTCAATGTATATTATAAATTGGATTCATGTCGCAGTACACATACATTCAAAAATATAATCAAAAAAATATATAAGTTTCAATTTTATATCACGACTGCGATCCTAATCGCATTTCTTATTCGCATAGAAATAACAGGGGAAACATGTCATTGTTCAGCACTGCGACCACAGTCGCTATCTTTTTTCGTATGATTATGTAATAGAATTTTGATCGTTTTACAAAGTCTGCGATCATAGTCGCAGTCATAGTATAACAAAACTTTCAATCATCGCGACCATGGTCACAGACTTAATATAATATAACTTTCAATTTTCTATCACGACTGTGACCCTAGTCACATCCTTATTCGCATGGAAATAACAGATGAAACATGCTATCGTTCCGCACTGCGATCACAGTCGCTGTCTTTATTCGCATGCCTTGTATAACAGAATTTTGAACGTTTTACAAAGTAGATTAGCCCTGCGACCATGAGATCAGTCCCGTATATCACATCTTATAAAATACTATATTTGTTACTCTGAATTAATTGAAGTAATTAATATTCTATCTACCGTGATACAACAACAGTCTTGAAAAAAGAGACGCACTAATATTAATCTCGATAAAGAAAAGATGTGTACCATACGTAATCTAAATATATAGGAAAACATTATATAAAAAGTTAATTTGTAGTTCACATAATAAACCTCTGGAAAAAGGAACTCTTTAGATTCTCCTGCCGTAACTGCTTCAATTAAATAATTAATTTCTTTTTACCACTTCTTCGAATACTCAACCGTCACCTATAACAATTATTATTACTATTCATGTTGTTTTTATCATTATTGAACTTTTTATAGTGCTTGTAACTAATATATTATCTCATATCTAAAAACGATATTTGTGCTTTTCGTTTTCAATTTGATTTCAAAACTTTCAGAAAACAATTCATTCTTGAATCATGTTTTCCTCATCTTCCTCCTCTGAGCACTCAGATTTTAACTTCAATCATTCTCCCAATGGTCCTCTTTCTTCAGGGTATTCTAGTGAATCTGATAGCAGTATGGACTTCATTCATTTTGACTATCTCACTACATCAAATAATATTTATCTGATCCTCCTCTTCATGAGGATGATGTAGTTTTCATGGGGCTTAGTGAGGAGAAACTTATTCCTCTGCCACTTCACAGAGACATGCTTGATTCAAGCATGTCCTCTGATGCTGGGGGCTCGCTTTCTTTGAGTATATTTTTTACAGGTTCTTCTCGACACAGGTCGGAAGAAGAGCTTGATACTGACGATCCACTCTGAGAGTTTATCGATGAACCAAAGCACCCACAAAAGGAGGAAGAAAGTGAAGAGAACAGCGAGCCGGACGACGAGGGAGATGATGAGAAAATAAGTGATGAATAAGAAGACGAAGAGAATGAACACGAAGAATCTGCTTATGATGGTGATGACGATGAGGATTAAGATTTCCTGATCTTCTGATATTCAACGTTATTTTCTCTTCTTTAAAGAGTTTTTAATGCTCTTTTTTGTAAGGTCTCTTTCTGATCATATTATATTATAAATAAAATTTACTTCTATCTCTAAAATGATCTTTCATATTTTTAAAATACATATAAAGTATGCTTTATAATTATTATTTCTGCATCTTATCTACGATATTGCAGTACTCAGATAATAATTACTCTGAACTAATAGAACTACGATATAGTTGAAGTTCATGATTAAATATATTTATATATGAAACTGTGACCACGATCGCTGTCCTGTCATAAATAGTTTGATCGTCTTGCATTCAATAAACTTAAAAACAGCGACCATGGTCGCAATCCAAAATTAAACTATATAAACAGATGATACTGAGAACATGATCGCAATCATTTCAAATCAGCATATTTTAATGTATATCACAAATTAGAAAACTGCGACTGCTGTCGTTAAGCACTGCGACCATAGTCGCAGTCCTTGATCTCATGCAATATGTAAAAAAATTTCATAGTTTATAGGCTGCTGAGACAACAGTCATTATGAAGAACAAATATATAAAATAATACGTAAAGTGCGACTATAGTATCAGTCCTTAGTGACCATTATTACATTTAACCTAGCAAAAAAAATTATCCACAACATGATGTCATTAAGCACTGTGACCATAGTCGCAGTCCCTGTTCACATGCAATATGTAAAAAAAAAATTCATAGTTATTAACAGCTGAGACAACAGTCACAGTGAAGAACAAATATATAAATCATAAGTAAACTGTGACTATATTCGCAGTCCTTAATCACCATTATTACATTTAACCTAGAAAAAAATCATCCATGAAATGTTGTCATCAAGCACTGCGCCATAGTCGCAGTCCTTATTCGCATGCAATATGTAAAAAAATAATAAAATAATTTATACGTTACATGCGAACAAGTAAACTACGACTATGTTCGCAATCAGTATACGCCTAGGACACCAGAATATCGAACCATGAACGAGAGAAAGGCATGAGAGAAAAGCATATTGGCTAGTGATTGTGAGGCCCAAGTTCTTACAGATCATATCATAAAAATTTACAAATTAAATAATTGTAGAAGGGCGTTTTTAAAACTATTGAGAAATTATTTTATTCACCACTACAAGCTTAGGCGTATTCCTAAAATATATAATATCTGCGTAAAAAAATTTAATAAAAAGGCATTCAAATTTGTTTCATGATTGATGAAGTTGCACTTGAAGAGACATGATTCATATTCAGTTGGTCGCAGTTTGGTCGCAGTTATAAAAGATAATGGTGACAATATTGACTAACGTCAGAAATATAAAAATAATAAACTATACAAATTCACTATCTTTTACCGCAGGGGCATTCAGTAATTTCAACTATTTCAATAGGCGGGTCGTCTTTTCTAGTGTGGCTAATAATGTACCACATCACCGCAGGCTGAGAGGTGCTCTCAGCTGTCGGCTGATATACACACACACACACACTTTTCTATACCTCAGCCGCAAGCTGAGAGAGTTCCTCAGCCGGCGGTGACGTGACCCAATCTATGTCACATATCGGTGGCAGAGTGTAGGCGCTCAAAAAAAAAAAAACTAAAAATGCCGCCTAAAGAACCATTAATCACTTTAACCAAAATACCCACATTTTTTACTTTTAACTACTAAAAACTCATTCGCAACAATTTTTTACCGAAAAATTTGTAATTTTTAGCGAATTTTTGTTGAATTTATATGCACTTATAAATTTTCTAATTCATCTACATCGAAAATATAAACTAAAAAAAAAAGATCAGATCAAGATGATAAGTAAGAAAAGCAGCAGACGAAAAGGTAATAAATAATCATAAAACCTAGAAAATTGGTTATAATTTAATTTTTTTATTGTTTATTTTCACGATATTTTCAATTCATATAGTTTTAATAAAGAAACTGAAATGATGAGAAAAATGAAATTTGATGTAGGGCAGCCGTATAATTCTTTTGTATTACAAATGTATAGTATAAAAAAATACTGAAATACAATGGTTAATGATTTATTTTGCAGAATTTTATAAATCCGATATTCTCGTAACTGCCACAATATTTGCATATTGGTTGGATAATATTTCATACAATTTTAAATGAACTGCGACTATAGTCAGTCTTGGTACTAAGAAAGCTTTATTCTCAATGTGCATATAACTTGCGACCAAGGTCGCAGTACGCATGCATTCAGATATTATCAAAAATATATTAGCAGTGCGACCATGATCGTAGTTCTGGTATAACACAACTTCCAATCCTATATAACGAGTGCGACCCTAGCCGCAGAGCTTAAAATCCTGTCAATAGTAATATAGAAAAATCTCAGTCGCATCCCTTACTAAACAGTTGTAAAATTCAAATGGATAATAACATGCATAGAAATAATAGATGTCGTTAAGCACTGCGACCATAGTTGAATCCTTATTCCCATGGCACATGTAACAGAAATTTGAACGTTTATAAAATGCAACAAAGGTCACAGTCCTAGCAACAATTATACCTAACAAAGTAGATTAACTCTGTGACCGTTCAAGCAGTCCGCGTATATCACAGGTTACAAATTACTATATTAATTACTCTGACCTAATTCAAGTAATTAATATCCTATCTACCGTGATACATCAACAGTTTCAAAAAAAAAGGTGCACTAAAATTAATCTCAATAAAGGAAAGATGTGCACCTTACGAAATTTAAATATATAGAAAAAATATTTTATAAAAAGCTAATTTGTAGTTCACATCATAAACTTTTGAAAAAAGGGTACTCTTTGGATTCTCCCACCATAACTGCTTCAATTAATTATTTAATTTCTTTTTTTCTCTTCTACGAATACTCAACTGTCACTTATAATAATATTACTACTATTTACGTCGTTTCACAAGATTGGCCTTTTTGTAGTACCTGTAGTAATATATTTAAAAGATCTCATATCTAAAAAAAAATATTTGTGCTTTTCTTCTTCAATTTGATTTCTAAATTTCCTGAAACAATTTATTCTTGAACATGTTTTCCCTATCTTCTTCCTCTGAACGCTCAGATTTCAACTTCAATTATTTGTTGGCCCAAGGTTACAATCACCTTGTTTAGTGTGTTTTGATGATTACAAAACATATTAGTTATTTGTACTAATATTGTTTATGGTTGAGGTGTTTCAAGGATCTAACTCATCTAGAAGGTTTATTCCCTATTAGCAAAGGTTTTGGACTCAAGTCAACTCAAATTGGGCTCAAGAATCAAGCTTTGAAGATCATATGGTGAAAAGCCCTACTTGAAGTCTTTAGAATCAATGTAAGAATAGAATGTTAAAGTTTGAATGTTGGATATTGGCTCTAGGATACACACACACAATTTTTGGTTTTGTTAAAATGTGAGTCTTGTATTTAAGTTTCATTTTTTGGTTTCATGCCTTAAATATAAATTTACATGACTCTATATTGTACAAAAATAAATACCATGTTTAGATCTTATTTATATACTCCTACTAGCATATTACTTAAGTTTCCTTAAAGTCAAAAATTATTTTGCAAAATTTTTCAAGTCTAAAATACACTGTTTTTTCCTGTTTCAGGCTGACCGGCCGACCGGCCCGGTCGACCGGCCTTTGTGCCTGGGCATGCACGTCTGTGCACGTCCTAAGGTCGACCGGCGCGGTCGACCGTCTGAGAGCAGGATTGCTCTTGGGTTTTCTGGGTCGACCGTCCCGGTCGACCGCGCTAGAGGAAGACTGAGAGCAAGTTTGTTCTCGGGTTTTCTGGGTCGACCGGCCGGTCGACCGCCAGAAGACCCGAGCCAACGGCTCTTTGACAGCTGAGCTGGCGGTCGACCGGCCCGGTCGACCGCCAAGCCTGCTGCTGCCAACGGCTCTTTCCTCTTTTGTGCAATTCTGAAATCTGTTTTTGATCTGTTTTTTGGCAGACTTTTACAGGGTTTTTCAGTTCTTTTTCAGAGCAAATAAGCTCTAAATAAATTGTTTTAAACCTATTTTTCTCCCTATAAATAGAGGAGAAGACTCTCTACTAAACACTAAGAAAAATCCTCAAGTTTTCAAAGTTTTCAAAAGAGAAAAGAAAAGTGTTTAAGCTCTCCATTTTCAATCTTTCTTGAGTTAGTTTTCAGTTGTGTTCCCTTGCAAAAATCATCTCTACAACTGAGTTTTTCTCACTACACTTCATAGAGCCAAAAATCCCTAACTCATTCTATAGTGAAGTTGTAAAAAGAGTGAGAGTGTTGTAAAAGAGTTTGGTGATCTGTTGTGATCACTCTTGTTCTTGTTCCTCTTCTTGTTCTTGTGGAGACACTCTTCGGTAGTAGAGGTTATTGTACTTGGTGGAGCTCGGTGCTCGGGTCTTCGGTAGACCATTGTAAGGCGTCCTCGGTAGATAGTGGAAACCCTTCACGGAGGTGAAGGCGGGGGAGTAGAGCGGTGGCTCGAACCTCGAAACAAATACTTGTGTTTGCGATTGTCTTTTGCTCTTGCTCTCCATTTTTGCCTTTAAATTTCTATTGCACTATATTGCTTTCAATTCTTGCTTGTGATCTTGTTTCTTTCTTAGTGCTATTATTTCAAGCTTGTGATATATGTGTTCATCTCACTATCATCCATCATACTTTGCCTTGATCGATCATATCTCATACAACAAGGTTGCATTGCGTACTCTAACCCATTCAAGGGGAATTGGGAGGAAGGAGTTCAGAACCTCTCACGGGGTATTCGGCTCTTAGTCTTGTTTTGAGAGATCGTTGCATCATTCATCATACTTAGTTTTAAAAAGAATCATTAGATTAGCAATTACACCTATTCACCCCCCCTCTAGGTGTTTTTCAATTGGTATCAGAGCTTGGACTCTAGGATTTGGCTTAACAACCTTAGAGAGATCCTAATATTGCTAATCATTTCATTCATTCTCACTTAGTAAGATGGCCGATGGTATTAAGACACCCTCTAAGTTTGATGGACTTAACTTTCCCATATGGAAAGTTAGATGACCGTTTTCTTGCAATCTCTAGGTAGTCGAGTTGCAAAGGCCGTGACCAAACCCTTTAGTGCACCCCCCGGTGATGAATCCACTTGGTCCGAAATAGAGACCAAAGAATTTGATGCCAATGCTAGGGCTCACTATGCACTACTTCAAGCCCTTAATGATGATGACATAGCTAGAGTTATTCATTGCAAGTCCGCATATGAAATTTGGACACATTTGCTAGTTACACATGAAGGGACCTCACAAGTGAAGAGGGCTAAGATTGACCTTCTTCGGTCCCAATATGAGAATTTTGCATGCAAGAAAATGAAACCATAGATGATATGGTTACAAGATTTACAAAGATTACTAATGGACTTTCTTCTCTAGGTGATGCTATTGACAACGATCAAAGAGTAAGAAAGATCATCCGGGCTCTTCCTCCTTCATGGAAGTAAAAGCAACAACCTTAAAGGAACTCAATGATAAGGAGGAGATGGAGCTAATTGGTCTCATTGGGAACCTCAAAACCCATGAGATGGAGAGGAAAGTGAGAGAGGACATGGCTCCTTCCAAGAAGAAGACAATAGCCTTCAAAAGTCAATCCACACACTCCGACGAAGACGATGAAGAAGAAGATGACGAAGAGCTCTCACTTCTTGTGAAGAACGTCCGGAGGATGTACAATAAGGCTAAATTTTAAGGAAGGAAGAGATGACAAGGAGGCAAAGAAGAAAGAAAGATCATTTGCTTTAATTGCCAAAGACCGGGAACATAGTGGCAGAGTGTCCGGGATAAAGTGAAGCCCTCCACCTCAAAGAAGCCTCACAAGAAGAAGGCAATGAAAGCTACATGGGATTCCGAGAGCGAATCCGAGGAGGAGATTGATAACGCCAACATGTGCTTCATGGCTAATGAAAGCACAAGCAAGGTTAACCCCTTCCACTTCTCCTAATGATGAACTTTCCATGGATGAATTAGGAGAAGCTTTTGTAGAATTATCACATAACTATGTTTCTTAAGAAAAGGCATTTAAAAATGAAAAAGGAAAATGAATCTCTTAATCATCAAGTTTTTACTCTTTCTAAAGAAAAGGATGAATTACTTTCCACTCTTATTTCCACTCAAAAAGATTTTGACAAGTATAAGATTTCTTGTAAAGGCAAGTCTCCACAAATTGACTCTAATGAGATTACCATGCTTAAAGAAAGAATAGACTCATTGGGAATTGTTTAAAAAATTGTGAGTTTGATAAGAGAAGATAGAGGCCATGTTCCTAAGAAACAAGCCCCTAAGAAAAATGTTCACCATGCTCATGTTCATACCACACAACCTTTACATCGTGGCAAACCCCCAAAGCATGCTCACACTTCACACACACATCATGCATTCATGTATGGAAGAGTGTTCTCATGTTCACATTGTGGGCGGAAAGGACACTTAGCCAATTTTTGCTATGATAGATTAAGTGCATATTATCATAATGTTTGGGTTTGCAACACTAACTTTCAAGGACCCAAGAAAATTTGGGTACCAAAGTCAACAATTTTGTTAAATGATATAGGTACCTTCCAAAGCCAAAGACGTAGAGGATTGTGGTATCTTGATAGTGGTTGCTCAAGGCACATGACTTGGGACATCAACAACTTTGCAACCCTATCAAGATACCATGAAGGTGGCACCGTCACCTTCGGAGATGATGCCAAGGTAAAATCATCGGTATTGGTAATGTAAAACTCGGCACATCCCTTTATTGAAAATGTAGTTTTAGTTGATGGACTCAAACATAACCTCTTGAGTGTTAGTCAACTTTGTGATAAAGGTTTTGATGTTGTTTTTGATCATATAGCTTGTAAAGTAATTGATAGAATTTCTAATACTTGTGTGTTTTCCGATTTTCGTGAAAGTAATGTTTATATGATAGATATGTCTAATATGTCTTGTAATATTACTTGTTTAAAAGCCCTCGATGACGACTCTTGGTTGTGGCATAGAAGATTAGGCCATATTTCATTTGACCACATATCTAGGTTAAACACAAAGGAAATGGTGAAAGGTATTCCTTATTTGAGTTTTGAAAAGGACCGAGTTTGTGACGCATGTCAATTTGGGAAACAAACTAAGTCTTCTTTCAAGTCAATTAAGGATATCATGACATCACGTCCTTTGGAGTTAATCCATATGGATCTATTTGGCCCTACACAAACCAAAAGTCTAAGTGGGAATAGATTTGCATTTGTTTGGTTGATGATTTTTCACGGTTTACTTGGGTTTTCTTTCTTGAACACAAAAATCAAGCATTTTCATATTTCTAAACTTTTAAGAAAAGAGTTGAAAAGAAAAAGAGTCTTCAATTTTAAGAATAAGAAGTGATAGAGGAGGTGAGTTCATTAACTACCTTTACCACTTTTTGTGAAGAACACGGAATTAAGCATGAACTTTCTTGTCCTAGAACTCCACAACAAAATGGAGTAGTTGAACGGAAAATCGAACTTTACAAGAGAGGATAGGATAATGCTAAGTGAATATGGTCTACCACATTATTTGTGGGCCGAGGCCGTTAATACATCATGCTATATATCAAATCGTGTTTTCTTGTGTAAAAATACTTCAAAAACTTCTTTTGAAATGTACTTTTCTAGAAAACCAAATGTTTCATATTTCAAGGTTTTGGATGTAATGTTTTGTTTTAAATACAAAAGATAATTAGGAAAATTTGATGCTAAAGCTTATGAGGCAATTTTGTTGGGTATTCTAATACAAGTAAGGCTTATAGAATCTTCAATAAATCATCTTTGACTATTGAGGAATCTATACATGTTAAGTTTGAAGAATCTAACTTGTTTGTTAAGAATGTTGTAGAAATAGATGCTTTGGATGAAGGCTTGGAGAAAGTGACCTTGGAGGATACTACTACTATGGGAGACAAGCCAAAGGATGATGAAGGAAGTGAAGCTAAAGTAGAAGAGGCTCAAGGAAATGAAAATCAAACCAATGAAGTGGAGCCTACTCAACAACTTTCAAAGGGTTGGAGATACAATCCTCATCATCCCAAGGACCTCGTCATAGGTGAAGTATCAAAAGGGGTAACCACTCGCTCTAAACTTCATGATTATTGTGGACATTATGCATTTATTTCTCATGTTGAACCCAAGAACGTCCTCGAAGCCGAGGCCGATTCATATTGGTTGCTAGCCATGCAAGAGGAACTCAATCAATTTGAGCGCAACCAAGTTTGGCACCTTGTTCCAAGGCCCCACGATAGACCAACAATTGATACTAAGTGGATCTTTAAGAGTAAGTTGGATGAATCGGTAACGTTGTTAGGAATAAAGTAGGTTAGTTGCCCAAGGTTACACTCAAATCGAAGGAATCGATTTTTGAAGAAACCTTTGCACCCGTAGCACGGCTTGAAGCATACGGATGACACTAGCATTTGCCTCATATAAAGATTTTAAATTGTTTCAAATGGATGTTAAAAGTGCTTTTCTAAATGGTTTTATTGAAGAGGAGGTGTATGTGAACAACCCCCGGGTTTGTTGATCCTACATATCCGGATTTTGTATTTAAATTAGATAAAGCTCTTTATGGTTTAAAACAAGCCCCTAGGGCTTGGTATGAAAGACTTTCTTCATTTTTGATTTCAAATGGTTTTAAGAAAGGTAAAATTGACACAACTTTGTTTACAAAACATGTAGAAAAAGATATTTTTATGTGCAAATTTATGTTGATGACATTATTTTTGGTTCTACTAATGAATCTCTTTGCCAAGTTTTGAATCATGCATGAAGGATGAATTTGAAATGTCTATGATGGGGGAGCTCAACTATTTCCTTGGACTCCAAATCAAGCAAAGGAAGGATGGGATCTTCAGCAATCAAGCCAAGTACACAAGGAATCATCAAAAGGTTCGGGCTTGAAGGATCTAAAGTAAGCAAAACTCCCATGGCAACAACTACTAAGCTTGACAAGGATGAACAAGGTAAAAGTGTAGACATTAAAGTTTATCGTAGCATGATAGGTAGTTATTGTATTTGACGGCTAGTAGGCCGGATATCATGTTTTCCGTTTGTCTTTGTGCTCGTTTTCAATCATGTCCTAAGGAGTCTCATTTAGTAGCGGTAAAACGCATAATTAAATACCTTAAGGGCACTATTGAAATGGGTTTGTGGTATCCGAAAATCGGACTATTTGATATGAAGAGTTTTTCGGATGCCGACTATGCGGGTTGTAGGGTAGATAGGAAGAGTACAAGTGGAACATGTCAATTCTTAGGTAATTGTCGTGTATCTTGGTCTTCCAAAAAGCAAAATTCGGTAGCCCTTTCAACCGCCGAGGCGGAGTATGTTGCGGCCGGAGCTTGTTGTGCACAAGTTCTTTGGATGAAACATACTCTCCTTGACTATGATTTACACTTTGATCATGTTAAAATATTTTGTGATAATACTAGTACTATTCACATGACAAAGAATGCAAATCAACATAATAAAACCAAACACATTGACATTAGGTATCACTTTCTTAGAGATCATTATGAGAAAGGTGATATTGATATTGATTATGTTTCTACCGATTTTCAACTTGCCGATATTTTACTAAACCTCTAGATTATGCTAGATTTTCATTTATTTGTGGTGAGTTGAATGTTTACATTATGGATTCTTAAAGAAAAATTTCCTTTATTTTGTTTGTTTAACCCTTTTTGATGTATGACAAAAAGGGGGAGAAAAAGTATGAGTTGTTTGATTGTTTTGTTTGTTTATTGTGTATATTTTGATGCATTTGAGTTTGTGACAAAACTATGTGTTTTCAATGCCTTATGTATTTAGCGCTTCATTGACATTTTTTTTGATACATAGCATTATTTGAGGGGGAGCTTTCCAAGCTCTTCTTCCATTTTGTTTTAAATAACCTATATGTTTTGTCATCATCAAAAAGGGGGAGATTGTTGGCCTAAGGTTTACAATCACCCTTGTTAGTGTGTTTTGATGATTACAAAACATATTAGTTATTTGTACTAATATTGTTTATTGGTTGAGTGTTTCAGGGATCTAACTCATCTAGAAGGTTATTCCCTATTAGCAAAGGTTTTGGACTCAAGTCAACTCAAATTGGGCTCAAGAATCAAGCTTTGAAGATCATATGGTGAAAAGCCCTACTTGAAGTCTTTAGAATCAATGTAAGAATAGAATGTTAAAGTTTGAGTGTGGATATTGGCTCTAGGATACACACCACAATTGGTTTTGTTAAAATGTGAGTCTTGTGTTTAAGTTTTCATTTTTTGGTTTCATGCCTTAAATATATATTTACATGACTCTATATTGTACAAAAATAAATATCATATTTAGATCTTTTATATACTCCTACTAGCATATTACTTAAGTTTCCTTAAAGTCAAAAATTATTTTGCAAAATTTTTCAAGTCTAAAATACACTGTTTTTCCTGTTTCAGGCTGACCGGCCTTTGTGCTGGGCGTGCACGTCTGTGCACGTCCTATGGTCGACTGGGCGGTCGACCGTCTGAGAGCAGGATTGCTCTCGGGTTTTCTGGGTCGACCGTCGGTCGACCGCTAGAGGAAGACTGAGAGCAAGTTTGTTCTCGGGTTTTCTGGGTCGTAACCGGCCGGTCGACCGCCAGAAGACCCGAGCCAACGGCTCTTTGACCAGCTGAGCTGGCGGTCGACCGGCCCGGTCGACCGCCAAGCCTGCTGCTGCCCAACGGCTCTTCCTCTTGTGTGCAATTCTGAAATTGTTTTTTGATCTGTTTTTGACAGACTTTTACAGGGTTTTTCAGTTCTTTTTCAGAGCAAATAAGCTCTACATAAATTGTTTTAAACCTATTTTTCTCCCTATAAATAGAGGAGAAGACTCTCTTACAAACACCAAGAAAAATCCTCAAGTTTTCAAAGTTTTCAAAAGAGAAAAGAAAAGTGTTTAAGCTCTCCATTTCCAATTCTTTCTTGAGCTAGTTTTCAGTTGTGTTCCCTTGCAAAAAATCATCTCTACAACTGAGGTTTTCTCACTACACTTCATAGAGCCAAAAATCTCTAACTCATTTTATAGTGAAGTTGTAAAAAGAGAGTAGAGGTTGTAAAAGAGTTTGGTGATCTTGTTGTGATCACTCTTGTCTTGTTCCTCTTCTTGTTCTTGTGGAGACACCTCTTCGGTAGAGGTTATTGTACTTGGTGGAGCTCGGTGCTCGGGTCTTCGGTAGACCATTGTAAGGCGTCCTCGGTGGATAGTGGAAACCCTTCACGGAGGTGAAGGCGGGGAGTAGAGCGGTGGCTCGAACCTCGAAACAAATACTTATGTTTGCGATTGTCTTTTGCTCTTGCTCTCCATTTTTGCCTTTAAATTTCTATTGCACTATATTGCTTTCAATTCTTGCTTGTGATCTTGTTTCTTTCTTAGTGCTATTACTTCAAGCTTGTGATATATTGTGTTCATCTCACTATTCACCATCATACTTTGCCTTGATCGATCATATCTCATACAACAAGGTTGCATTGCGCACCTCTAACCCATTCAAGGGGAATTGGGAGGAAGGAGTTCAGAACCTCTCACGGGGTATTCGGCTCTTAGTCTTGTTTTGAGAGATCATTGCATCATTCATCATACTTAGTTTTAAAAAGAATCATAGATTAGCAATTACACCTATTCACCCCCCCTCTAGGTGTTTTTCATTATTCTCTCACGGTCCTCTTTCTTCAGGGGATACTAGTGAATCTGATGGCAGTCTAGACTTCTCTCCTTTTGACTATCTTACTTCATCAAATAATATTGCTTCTGATCTTTCTCTTCAAGAGGATAATCAGTTTTCATGGCGCCTACTGAGGAACTTATCCTCTGCCACTTTACGAAGACATGCTTGATGAAAGCATGTCCTCTGATGCTGAAAGCACGCTTTCTTTGAGCATATCCTCTGAAGGTTCTTCTCTATACAGATCAGAAGAAGAGCTTGATACAGACGCTCCAATGAGAGTTTATCAATGAACCAAAGTACCCTCAAAAAAGGAAGAAAGCGAAGAGGATATCGAGTCGATCGAGAGAGAGAAGATGAGGAAAGAAATAATGAAGAAGAAGACGAGGAGAATGAAGATGACGAATCTGCTTATGATGGTGATGACGAGGAGCCAAAGGTTTTCTTTTCTTCTGATATTTATCTTATTTTTGTCTTTTTTAAGAGCTTTAATGCTTTTTTTTTTGTAAGGTCTCTTTCTAACCATATAATATTATAAATAAAATTTATTCTATCTGAAAACGATCTTCATATTTTTAAAATACATCTAAAGTATATTTCTTTTATGCATTTTAATTCGCAAGTGATCATAGGACTTTGAGTGATTTTATAAATACTGCTACCATGGTCGTGGACCTAATAATTGCCCGCAAATATTGTTATCATATGATAAGATAATAATCATTTACTGCAGACAATGTAAATTTTTTATTAAGAAGTTAACTATGGTCGCACTCTGTGATTATCAATGAAAAGTTATTGTCACGCCCCGCTTCCCAAAATACGTGAAAACGGAGTCGCGATGAGAGTCGGCGACGTATATACGCGAGGAAAATATCCCACGTATACACGCTAAGCTTAAATTAACCTGACAAGCTAGAAATCTAAACCATGATAAATCAACGATCACTGCAATGTCACATATATGTAAGTTCACCTAGAGGGGGGGTGAATAGGTGATGGCTAATCTAATGGTCACTTAATGCCTAATAATGCGGAAGCTAAAACTAATTATGACCTAATTAAATCTTTACACTAAACATCACGTATAACCAAAGAGTGTTGCCGAATTCCCTGTGAAGGGCTCTGGACAAACTCCTCTAGATTCCCCTTGAATAGGTTGAGGTGCCGTGTTGGCTCTCTTGGTTAAATACAAGTGTTAGCAAACAACCCAAGCAAGTATATATCAAAATGAGCACAAGGAATATATCATGCATATAAAAGATTTACACTACAATTGAATGCAAGATATAAGTAAGGGGGAGAGAGAGAGAAAAGGCAATCGCAAACACAAAGGGTTTGTTTCGAGGTTCGAACACTTGCTCTACATCCCCGCCTTCGACACACGAAGGATTTCCACTATGCAAGATCCCAATGGATCTCTCCTCGGTGCCGCAACACCTACAAGCCCTCGGACTCCCTAGTCCGTACACACGCAAGCCCACTAGCTTGCCGAGGCCGCACCTCAAACTACGAGTTCACAAACCGAACTCTAAACCACCGCGAGCACACTTGCCCGCCTCCTCAAGGAACAAGAAAAGATCTTTGGTGATCAAACACTTTGATCACCTAAAGGCACTCTCACACTACAACTCCTATAGAATGAATAATCAATGGATAGCTCAAGTGTTTGGTGAGAAAACAAGGAAAGAGATGGTGGGAGGAAAACTCAAAGAATCTCTTTTAACACACTCTAAATAAAATCTTCCCTTTGATTGGAAGTATTTGCACTCAAATATGTGGAGAGAAAAACCTTTTAAAAGAATGGGAAAAACTGGCTCAAAGCTCTCCTAAAATCTTAGCTAAAACAATGACCAAATCCCAAACTTATAGGCCAGAAAAATATAGCCGTTGGGGTCTGTCAGGCCTGCTGGTCGACCGAGCGGTCGACCGCCAACGGTCAGAAATCTGACCGTTGGAGCCACGGTCGACCGCCGGGTCGACCGAGCCACTGGAGCAGAGAGTCAAACTCTCTGTCGGTCGACCCGTTACGGTCGGCCGAAATTTCCAGAGAGCAGAGCTCTCGGAGCGGTCGACCCGTACGGTCGGCCGTCCTCCAGTGCACAAAGACGTGCACCTCTGTGCAAGTCGGTCGACCAAACCGGTCGACCGACTTCAGAGTTAGTCGACTATAAAGGAAGCAAGTCGACTTATCTGAAGCCTGAAACAGTTTCTGGGATTAAAAAGTTAGTCTTTTTGGCTCAAATAAAATCTCATAAAATACTTAAAAAATCTACAAAAATAGTTTAACCAATATAACTTTGATATACAAAACATGCTTGCAACAAAATCAAGGCATGTTATAAAAGATTGGACTATTTTTGTAACTTGGAAATATTTGGCTCATGATAAAAACTGTTTTTCCAAAACAATATTTTTCCAAAACATGTTTTTCCAAAATCTTCATCAAATACAAAAACAAGATATACTTTTTAAAGCATAGGTGTATGGATATGATCCACTACACAATCAAGATGAAATATCTAGTTTTTGACAATAAGCATAAACTTGATTTGGTTAAAAGATGTAAACATGAATACCAAAAATCAGAACACTTGAAACATATTGGTTTTTGGTTAAAATTCTTTCTAAAACAAAAATTCTTTTATGAAAATAATTCTATCAAGAGTGTGTGTGTATATGTACTTGAGCAATCCACAAACTACTCTATCCTTTATATTTTACTCTAAAACAAAAACAAAATCTTATACCTAGACACAAGTCTTCATCTTCTTGAAGTCTTCTCTTGAAGGCTTCTCATCTTCTTGACTTGGTCCAAGCTTGATCCAAAAGCTCTTGGATCACACCGTGCTAGCTCCAAATCTTGACATTTTATCCTTTGTTGAGCTATGCACCTACTAAGATCTTGATAATGAATCTGTCACTAATTAAACACAAGATCATTAGTAAACATAACTTCATGAGTTGATCATCATCAAAACTAGGGTGATAGGCCTTGGGCCAATAATATAAGCATCCACACATTATATCATATGAATCAGAACTGAAATAATAACTAAAACTGATATATCGAGAATAAGAAAAATAACAGGAAGATAAGAGAGATGAGAATACCCGAATCAGAGAGAGACTCAAGCTCCTCGCAAAGCGTACGGTCTCAACGAAACACCTGAACAATAGAAACAAAGTGTCCAATATCTGGACGTGCAAATCCAGGGTCGTCAGGAAAGCGACCTGGTGAGTGTGTGTGTGTAAAGAGGGCTGCTCGTGCATATAAACAATGTGCACAAAATAATAACAAGATAACTGCAAATATAGGATAACTAAATAACATGATAAATTAACAACTGAATAACAATAACGTGAATAAACGTGCAGATAAAAGACAAGTAAAATAACTGTAACAAACAACTGATGTCATGATGTGTAACCTAACATATGTCACTAGTCTGATATATAATCTGGTCATGCGTACAATCATATGTCTAACCTAGTTATATATGCATACAGTCAGGTGATTATAGTCAGTCAGAATATGCTATAAATAATTTATTATCATTTATTATGTCAGCGAACACCAATTGCCACCTGTAATAGACGCATCCCATACAACGCCTAATACACGTGTCAATTAGGGTCCTAAGTTATGAAATTAATAGAAGAGACATTGTCCATGTTTTAGGTGAGTTTCGTACATACCCGGAATCACGGCCCAATCACCTGGCGCTGAACCAGGTCCTACCGTAGGTAGTCAATAACAATAACAATACAATGTGTCAATAATAATGACAATATGAACAATACAAGATGTCAGTCATCCCCCGGAACCCTGCAGTGGAACCGTATCTCGGCTGCGCAACCTGTATCCTAAGGTCCACCCAAAATACAGACGCTGTCTCCTCCATCAATTTCCCCAATCCCAGTGTAAGTTGTCAATTTACATTATTATTTATAACAATCAATATCCATGTTATTTCGATTACTGGACGATACAGTGACAGTGACAATATCAATGTAACAATAACAATGTGAACGATATTACCGTGTAATCGGTAGAACAATAGAACAATGTATATGTTACGGTTTGACAATATTTCCCAGTAACTTTCAATAACATGAATACAATAGTTATCAGGCAGATGTCATATATAGTCAATCGAGTTTCAAGGGGTATCATGATGTCCAGGATCAGATTAATTACAACATTTATTTAAGGGAGATAAATACATCCGCAAGGCAAATTCATTTTGTATATATTAACATATGTGAACTTGAATAATAGTTAACGGGTGTAGATCATCATGAACAATTATTTACGTGCATGAACAGTAATTAAATATGAACACTATTTAAACATAAAATAAAATTAATTTGGAACAAGTTAAAAGCATTGACGTGAAATAATACCAAAAACAATAAATAAATAAAGAACACTCACTGGACTTATCGCACGTCCAAACACCAATTTGAAGAAATCTCCATCACTGCCAAATTAGTGTCGAGCCCGTTTACTTTGACACCATCAACTGTAGCTTGAGCTTTTTCTACCATTTTATAATTATTTCTAGATTCACTAACAACCTTTTCCAGCGGAGTCATCTCCCCAAACAATTATCTCACCAACAAGAAGTTTTCCATCATTACTATGTTGTGACATAACTACCAGGTTAGACAAAATTGTCAAAGCAGATAGTGAATGCATTCCACTGCCTGAACCGGAATGGTTAGTCTGATGCACACTCCTAGAGACTATCATGTCAGCAAGGGTTTCTGATATTAAATCGCCACCAGGAAGCTGATCAGAAAGATATGAGAAGTGCTTCACATCTGACATGCAATGAAGAAACTAAATGTTGAACAGCTTGCAATCATAAAATTGCCTAGCACAGCCTTAGAAAGTGTTTCTCCTTCTCCACACCCTTTATCTGGAACTTCCGGATGAACCTATGAGCATAAAGAATTTCTCGCATAATGGCTAGCCAATAGTCACGACGAGAATGGCCTGTGAGCTCAGGAAACTCCATGATGACTGGTTCTGACAAGGATGTGGATTGTACATAAGTGCCTTGTCAAAAAGGCGTGAACCCCATGGCCCAGTAAGTTCAGGCCGGATGACCTGCTTTAATCATCTGCAAGGTCATATACTTTTGCCCTTTCATAAGTCACAACTTACAATGCTTCAAAGTAAAGAGCATGGTCTGTCAACGTTAATCGTCCAGGCCATGTAGAGATTCCTACATGTTCAAGCACTGGTTGGGTGGTCAAGTGCCGTCCACATCAAGGATCCTTTCCCTCTAGGTGATCGAAGTCCCGAAAGAAGAGACGATTCTGTTTGACTCATCATTTTCTTTATTGCTCTGTCTAATCCTCCAAGGTACTTCTCGTAGACACTAAATGAAAGTCGGCCGCCAGTAGAATTTGTAAGTACATCAAAAAGGTTGGAACTTGTTATTAACATCTACGATGACATGCATTACAGGGGCTATACGGCAGAAGCCTCTAGCCCAACACTACTGTCCCGATCCACCTTACAGGAGGCTTGTCTCGCAGAAGGAGCTTCCCAGGCTAGCATCATATCACATGTAAGGCGTCGAAACCTCAGATCAGCGAGTATTCTGGGCACTTCTGTCATATAGCAAGCGATCTAAAACAACAGTACTCTAAGAAGTTTCTTGCATAATTTGAGGGATGCTTATAGTTTTAGATGCTTCTGAATCAAAGTTGCGTCAAAGCTCGTCCATAGAATCATGAGAATTTTGGAGCGTCGGCCCACGATCACATTCGCTATGGGCGAGAGCTCGGGGATCGTCTTCCTCCGGCCGAAGGGGACCGTCCCATCTCCTCGAACTCCTCGTCGAACGAGGTCCTGCGGCTGATCGCCCACTTGAACGACCCCTCCCTCATGATCCCCTCCAGCAGGTCCTTCGTCTTGCTCATCATCGCCATCCCTTGAAACTAGAACCATAGCTCAAGCTCTCCCGATGTTTCCCCCCTCTCTCAAAATTCTCCTCAAACCCCAACAAATTGAATCTTTCGCAGAACCCATGCTCCAGTTTCTTGTGTTGGAAGAGTCGGATTTTTTTCAGGGGAGAGGAAGGAGACAGATTAGAGATTTGGATTAAGATATTTATTAGTTGGGATTTAGATTTGTTAGTTAAGATTAGGATTTGAATGGGTTTGGGTCTAATGGATAATTGGGGATGGGTAGATGGGGGGTTCAAAGCTAATGGGTATAGGAATGAGAAGGGAAAGAGAAATAATAGTAATAAAATAGCAATAATAATGATGATATTTATGAGCAATATAATAATATAATATACATGACATAATAATTAAATAATAATAATAATATCAACTAGTAATGGTAATTACCACCAAGCAATAATAATAATCCTAATTAACAATAACAATGCAATAATAATAATAAAATAACCCGTAAAACAAAAAATAAATACTAGAAGAAGAAAATAAAAATATAGTATTTTAATTAGGGGTATAAAGTTATTAGGATTGCATCTCAACTGCGACCATAGTCAAACACTCAGGGATAATATTCTTAAGTAAAAACTGCGACTATGGTCGCGTCCATAATTAACTATATGATACATGAAACTGCGACTATGATCGCAGTCCTGACAAAACAGTTGTTCGCCGTACATTTAATTATGGAGTCGCAGTCCTAAGTTAACTAAATCGACAATTGATAATGCAATCATGATCACAATCCTCTCAAATTAGTATATTCACTGTATATTGTAAATTAAAAAAAACTGCGACTACAGTCGTAGTGTGTAACACAAATACAAAGTTCTTCTCTTGTGTGAAAAAAAGACAACAGCCGCAGTGAAGAACAAATATATAAAATTACAAGTAAACTGCGACTATAGTCACAGTCCTTATTCACCATTTTTACTTTTAACCTAGCAAAAAACT
>JAVJIF010028780.1:0-84321 GCA_038442645.1 Agave tequilana | reverse complement strand
GTTTTGAACCTTTCATAGCGAAAATCTTATTGAATTTACTGGCCAATCACTGAACTAGGTCTTGAACTATCAGCTGTTTTGTAAGCCAAGTAAATAGGCCTCACACAGTAACTTTTCAAATCAACTTTGGTTCTCAATTACATCCATTTCGCCCTAGACATTTTTGGTTTCAGAGAATGTGTTTAGGCAATTACAGCCTCTATAGAGACTCCCAAAGAATTGACCCAGCTCTACACTCACATATTTAATCATCCCATTAAGAGTTGTCTACTCTACCCCACTTGTTTTGATAACAAAATATAGGCATCATTAAAAGCGTTAAGCTCATCCTAAGCTCTTTCTGTAGATAGCACTTGGGTGTGTAAGGGCCGAAAAATCACAATTGTAAAATTCTTTTAATTGAATAGAAGATTAAAATGGATACAATCCGATTACAAAAGAGAGGAAATCTTTTGATTGATTCTCCTCTTTTTTAAAACTGGGTTCTTCATGTGATGGTGGAGAATGAGTCTTGTTCTCTATTGACCGACCGAACGTCAAGTTCCTCTTGTGGATCCTCTCTTTGGATCTACTGATGGAGTAGCACAACTTCTATCAGTAATGAAATCTCAAAGAGATTTAAAAACTTGAACTCAACAAGTTAACAAAAAGAGTTGAACTCTTTCCAGGCTACAAGAGCTTCAAGGTGAAGTCTGGCGAGGTAGCTCTCCCACTCTGCCTATGGCTTCTTGACTCCTTCACCAGGACTCTCCTCTTCAACCCATTTTCAGAGGGCCCCCTTCTCTAGCTATTCATAGCTATTTATAGAGGAATTAGGATGTAACTGCCCTCTTAAATCTCTCAATTACTGGAGATTAATCCCTCATTAAGTAGGGAGAACATTGGAGTGATTGACCCAGTTATGGCTGACAGTTACAGCAGAAATGCGGGTCTCGCGTTGGACGCGGACCTCACTCTGATGTTGAGACGCGGAGCTCACAGGCTCGCGTTTGTGTTAGAACGCGGAGCTGCTCAGGCTCGTGTTTGAGTTGAAATGCGGAGCTGGTTGAGGTCCGCGTTTGACTCGAGATCAGCGTTGTAGGCTGTCCAAAAGTTACTGGAGGACAAGCCATTGAAAAGTAAAGTTTCAAGCTTTAGACGCGAGGGACTATCACCCGTGTCTCAGCATAAAGGCGCGTTGGCTCGACACCCGCGTCTCAGCATAAAGCGCGTTGGCTCGACACCCGCGTCTCAGCATCAAGGCGCGTTGGCTCGACACCCGCGTCTCAGCATCAAGGCGCGTCGGCCTGACACCCGCGTCTCAGCCTCAAGACGCAAAGGTCTAAAACCCGCGTCTCAATTATAACCGCCTTGATTAAGGGACCAATCACTGCCTACACGTAAGGGAAATCAGACCCCATCGTGGCGTGCTTTTAGCAGGCACGTGGGTTAGTTACCGCCCATGTAGCGGGGAAGTTGGCCCTCATTGTGGAGCGTTTTCAGGGGGCACGTTCACCCCTGGGACCTCTATAAATAGCCTCGTTTGCTATGAAGCAAGGGGCAATAGGCATTAATCAGAATCAGAATCAGGAAGAGGCAATAGGCAAGAGACAGAGGGCGACACAGAGAGAAAAGAAGCAGATCAACTCTTCAGCAAGTTCGCTGCGTACGAGCTAGCTTTCGCCTACCTTCTCTTTTAGAGTTTTGGTAGACAGAGCTGTGTCACTCTTTCTACCGGCCAAAGAGGAGATCCCAGAAGGACGGTCATCTGGTCAACGGAGAACAAGATTCACTCTCCACCGCCACACGAAGAACCCAGCCTTAAACAAAGGGGAATTCAAGATTCAGTATTCTCCCTCCCTTGTAACCGGGAGGAACAGTTTTTGTTGTAATCCTTTTCATTTGATTCAAGGAAAACTTTTACTGCAATATTCCTGTCCTCTCCTTTCCCGGTCATACAAGAGATGGCGACTCCGCTGGGGACTACTTTCGTCACTGACGAACAGATCATGGCGCAGGATGACGTCCTCCGTAAGGGGAAGATGGTCGAATCGCTCATTGTCGAGTTCGACCAGGCGAAATATGAAGAGTTTCTCTCTTCTGGCTCCAAGAGCCCAAAGACCCGCGTTTGTCGCAGGGTCTCGCGGGGAATGGCCCCGAAGCCCGACCTGAAGCTCTCTTGGGCGCCGCTGCTGCTGCTGCCCACTGTGCCCAGCAAAATTCACGCGTCAACGCCTCTCAGAAGGCCCGCGTGATCCCAAGCACAGTTGCTGTTGCGACCAACTCCGGCGCACAGAAGACCCGCGTCAGCGTCTCTCAGGAGACCCGCGTGGTTAAACTCTCTGGTGATCAACATCAGGTCGTTGTTGGTTACTCTCCACCTCCACGACGCAACCGAAACGCCGAGCGTCGACAGAGGAGACGCGCGCGTCAGCTTCAAGTTGGAACCGTTGGTTGTCCGACTGAGGCTAAACGCGACATGCAATCTGGCGCTTTGCCCGCGGCACGTCCAGTACGTGAAATTCGCGTTTGGCGGCCCAAATGCGTAACTCCTCAAGTTGAGTCCTCTGAAGACCAACTTACCAAACGCCAAGGCGAAGCTTTTGCGTCTCATCAAACGCAAGAAGCACGCGCCCACAGGCGTGGGGCCCAGCAGCCCATTCTCTCTCAAGTGTCTCTGCCCAGACGCACCAGGCAGCAACGCGAGACTCGCGTTTCATCTCAGCAGAGACGCCAGACGCGCATTACACAGCCGCGTCGCGAGAACCGCGTCCCTGAAGTCTGCGTCCATACTGCACAGCACATGGATACCTCCCGTCTTCGACGTTGCGAGGCTAGCCTCTTCAATCCCCCTCCTATAGATTTGAGGGATTACTTGACGAAGAAAAGAAGTGCCAATCAGGCCACTTCGTCGTGTTGCTGCCAACGGCTCATATCCATACTCTCTGGATGCCATTGTGAATCGGGCGTGAACCAGCAGTCTTTGATCAGACAGCTGACCCTGATTCCCCCGTCAGCTAAAAGAAGACGCTCCCACAGAAGGAGAACCTTTTCTGACGTTGAGTACCCGGAGCTCACTGCGAATATGACAAGCAGGAGCAAGGGAAAACAACTTGCAGTCAGCTCAGATGAGTCCGAGTCTGACTCTGAACCGGAAGGGGTGTATCGACACACTCGCACCCGGACGGGGGCCATTCCCTCAATTGACCATAATGCCTTAGCCCGCGGCGTTGAAGTGAACGATTCTCACTCCGCCATAGCGGAATCTAGGGCCTCGAACTCTTCCGTCAAGAAGGAGACCCCTGCCTACTTGACAGGCACTCCTGAGGAGACGGCTAGACGTTTGGAACAGATCCAGAAGGCGCAAATGGATATGATTCTTTCTCGGCAGGAATCTATCGACTCCCTCAAGCAGGCGATTGCACAGCTGCTCGAAGACAGGAGGGGGTCTCCTCCTAAAAAGTCAAAGGGCAAAGGGAGAAAGGGAGGAAGCTCATCTTCCGAACCTTCTGAAGAGAGGCAGCAATCTACTTCTGGTTCGTCCAAACCCTCGTCGCAAGTAAAGGGCGACCAAGACCAGGGAAAGGCTCACGCTAAAAGAATGAGTCAATTGGAGCAACGCATCGAGGCCCTCACCAACCGTAAAGGCCTCCGAGAAGCGGGAGTGGTCCGGCCCTATCCGGCTGAATGGGACTTAGTTCCATACCCTCCTAAGTTCAAGGCTCCGACCCTCCAAGCATTCGACGGGAAGGGGTCACCCAACCAGCACATCTACTACTTCAAATCCCAACCGGGAATGTAGTAAACAACGATGCTATCCTGGCGCGTCTGTTCATCGACACCCTGAAAGGGTTGGCCTTTGAATGGTTCATGAAGCTCCCAGAAGGTTCTATCAAGAACTGGGGCGATCTGGAGAAGCTGTTCTTAACACGCTTCTTCGAAGATGACTCCGAAGTCACCATGCCCACCCTTTTGGCTACCAAACAGCGGAAAGGGGAGTCCGTCAAATCTTTCGTGGAAAGATTTCGGAACACGGCACTCCGGTGTCCAAGCGGTATGACCCAGGCCACCCTGGTGGAAACATGCCGCCACAATCTCCAAACCTCACTCCTTGCTCAATAGGAGTTGCTGAAAGCCGCACCTGAAAACAATTAGTCCAACAAGGTGAACAGGCTGAGGAGATTGTCGCCCGCGTCAGAGCGGAGGAAGGTAAGCCTAGGCCGGAAAGGTCGACAAGGCGTGCGCCAGACACATCCCTCCAAACAAAGCGGAAGGATAATTTGGCAACGGAGACCAAATCTCCCGCCAACCTCAATCAGGCAGGGCGAGTGGCTCTTCAAGTCAGCCTCGCGCCAACAAGCAATATTCCTTCAAGGAGGAACATGTCGATTCACTCTTTAACTACTCAACAAGAGCAACCGACTGAAGCTCCCTGAAGCTAGGCGCCCTGAGGAAGTCGGCAAGACCGACAATCCCAACTACTGCATGTGTCACAGATGTTAGGGAACCCTACCAAAAGCTGCTACGTCTTCAAGGACGTCCTTCAAGCTCTGATTGACGCGGAGGTGTTAAAGCTCCGACCAGAGCAGAAGAAGGTGACGGCTAATGTCACATCAGTTCTCCAGTTTGGAAGACAACCCCCAACGCCTGCGGGGGTAGCCCCTATCCCAAGAGGAGAGCTGAGAGTGGTCAACACAGACCCTCACCAGCAGCAAGAGAAAGGCTTGTACCTGTCCCTACACCTCAAGGGGAAATCATGTGGGTCCACCCTGACCTTGTCAATGAACAGCAATGGACTACTGTGACCAACAGGAAATCCAAAGGCAAGGCAAAAGCCTCATCTTGCAACGTGGTATGCGCCTCTTCCCGAGAAGCGGAGACTGATATCCCTTCACTGACCGACTCAGAGGAGGAAACGATAGTCTTGGCCGCAGAGCCCAACCAACCGATGGCGGGAACCCGTTCAGGACAGGCGTACTTGAAACAGTACGGCGAGACAGCAGTAGCCCCTCCACAACCAACTGCGGAGCCAGTCAGGCCCTCCACAAAGCCACCTGTGGAGAAGCAGAAGGAGACTCGATTTTCTCGAGCCGTTCAAAGGGCATTGCGGAAGGATCCACGGGACCTTACCGCTTTGATGTCCTGGCTCAGTTGGCCAATATTCCGGCACGCATTACCTTGTATGAACTTCTTAGACTATCAAAGTCTACCAGGGAAGCTCTGCAAGAAGCTCTGGCAAATGCTGAGGTCTTTATGACCCAGGTGCCGAAGGAGGAAGATGTAGAGGATTGCCTCCACACCTCCCAGAATGCCCCCTGCATCACCTTCACGGCAGATGACATGCAGGTTAAAGGGAAGCATGATCGACCCCTGTACTTCACAGGGTATATTGGATCGTCTGAGGTGAACCGCATCCAGGTAGATCCAGGGTCCGCGTTGAGCATCATGCCTCGCCGGGTCATGCAACATCTCGGCATTCCTACCCATCGTTTGAGCCCTACCCAGACGATTATCTATGGGTTCAATGCCAACCAGACCCGTCCGATGGGGAAGATCAAGCTCAGGTGTCAGATTGGAAGCCTCAAGTCGGAAGTGACATGCTACATCATCGACGCCGACACTTCCTACAATCTATTGCTGGGACGACCGTGGATTCACCGCAACTCTATCGTTCCCTCCACTCTCCACCAAGTCATGAAATACATTGACGGGAGTGAAAAGGTGCAGACGTTGATTGCCGAAAGGTATCCGTTCAAAGGGTCGAGAATTATTTCACCGACTCTTTGCTGTACCAAGATCCGGTGGAGACGGATAAAGCCCCACAACCAGAGGAGCCAGACTCTAGTAATGAGGCTGACACTGAGCCTGAAAAAGAAGAGTGCCTGTGGGAGTTAGAACCACTTGTAACAGGCACTAATAAGCCCGATGTTGATAATACCAATGATGATGTAGGCGGTTGGTATATTAATGAAGATTTAGATTTTGCGTATTTTTCTGTGTGTGCTTCTGATTCAATACCGTCAGATACTAGCACTGATATAGATGACGATCCCTGGTCGGCAGTAGATGCTTTGACATCGTTGCATGTACCAGTGAAGTCGTCCTTCGAGACATACCAAGACAATGGTAATGCGCAAGAATCTATATTCATGGTTCCAGCCAGACGAAAAGGCCAAAAACCAATTCTTTTGGGAGAATCTCGTCTGAGCCAATGCCCCGCGAAGACTCAGAAAGTGAGGAGGAATCCCCTCAGCTCAGTCATTATGAACCAAAAGCGCTCAAAATGATGAAGTGCATGGGGTACGATCTAACCAACAGACCTGGGTTGAACTTCGGCAAAGGAAGGAGAACGCTACTTCGATCCTTTGTGCCGAAAGGGAAGGCCCCCGATTACTATCATCAGACGCGCCGGGGTTGGGCTATGTATCAACTCCGGTCCCATCAGCCTCCGATTCTCAAGAATCGTCGAGCAACGATTACTCTTCAGACACATCATCTTGGGAGTCAGATGTCAGTGTCGGCAACATCTTCAGAGAACTTTCAGTGAACATGGTTTCAACAAGCCACCTGGAAGACGGAGATGAAGAAATGATCCAATCTGATACAGATCCTTGGATCAAATATTTAAATACTCTTTGGGATACCCGCTTTGAACAGCGCGAGCCACCCACAGAAGACAAGGTTGTTCAGATCAACCTAGGAGATGAGGCCAACCCCAAGCCCATCTTTATAAGTGACAGCCTGTCACCATCGGAGAAGAAGGATCTAATATCTCTTGTACAAGAGTATATAGACGTCTTCGCCTGGAATTATGAGGACATGCCAGGACTTGATCCTCAGGTGGCTATGCATCGCCTCAACATCAATCCGGACGTAAAGCCTGTCAAACAACAGCAGCGACGGTTTCGTCCAGAGATAATGGAGGCAATTCAATTGGAAGTCAGAAAGCTTATTGATTCTGGCTTCATCAGGGAAGAACAGCATCCCGACTGGGTAGCCAACATCGTTCCCGTCGCCAAGAAGAACGGGAAGATCCGGATCTGCATCGATTTCCGTGATCTAAACGAGGCCTGCCCCAAGGACGAATTCCCATTGCCGATCACAGATGTCATGATTGACAATACTTGTGGATTCGAACGAATGTCCTTCATGGACGGATTCTCAGGATACAATCAAATCAAAATGTATCATGACGACGAAAAACATACTTCCTTCAGGACACCTCTAGGAGTATTTTGCTACACCGTCATGCCCTTCGGACTGAAAAATGCAGGGGCAACATACCAAAGGGCCATGAACGCCATTTTCCATCAGCAAATACGCAAAACAGTGGAATGTTATGTTGATGACATCGCGGTAAAAAGCCGCACTAAAGGTGATCACATAGCTGACCTGAAGGTGGTTTTCGACATCATGCGGGCTCATCAATTGAAGATGAATCCCACAAAGTCCTTCCTGGGGTGGCCAGTGGCAAATTCCTAGGATTTGTTGTAACTTCCACAGGAATCCATTTGGACCCGGAAAAGATCCGCGCTATCCAGGAGATGCAACCCCCGAGAAGCCTCAAGGAGCTCAGGGGATTGCAAGGACGATTGGCGTACATCCGCAGGTTCATCTCAAACCTTTCCGAAAGATGCCAACCCTTCGCTAAGCTGATGAAGAGGGTGTCTCGTTCATTTGGGACGACGCTTGTCAACAAGCATTTGAGGAAATCAAGCAATACCTCACTCAACCACCAGTCCTTGCAGCTCCGGTATCCGGAAAGCCTTTCCTGGTGTACGTTCGAGCAATGGATCATTCTCTGGGAGCTCTACTAGCTCAGAATGATGATCAGGACGAGAACAAGTAATCTACTATTTGAGTAGAACAATGATCGGAGCCGAACATTGGTACAACCCGATCGAGAAGGAATGTTTGGCATTAGTGTTCGCTATTCAGAAAATGCGACACTATCTGGTAGGCCAAACTATAAACGTCATATCAAAAGTCAACCCCCTGAGGTTACTTATGACTAAACCTTCATCGCTAAATGGCCGACTGGCAAAATGGGCCATATTGCTATCCCAATATGAGATGCACTTTTTACCACAAAAGGCCATTAAAGGACAAGCGGTCGCGGATTTCCTAGCTGAGCACCCAGATCCGAGGGCAGCCAAACTCTACGAGGATCTCCCAGAATGAAGTCGCTGAAGTCTGCCTAACTCAGACATCGTTCGAAAATCAAGTATGGCAACTTTTCTTCGACGGCGCATCAAGAACAAGCCCAAAGGGACACATCGTAGCGGGGGTAGGAGTAGTACTCATCTCGCCACAAAATTATGTGATTCCCCGAGTTGTCTCATTAACTGAGCCTTGTTCCAACAATGTGGCGGAGTACAACGCTCTTTTGATTGGGATGCAGTTCGCCGATGAGATTGGCGTTAAAAATCTCGAGGCATACGGTGATTCTAAACTCATCGTCAGCCAAGTTCGCGGGGAGTACGAAGTCAGACATGAAGACTTAGTGCCTTACCACAACGCAACTATCCGCATGGCCGAGGGGTTTACAAGCTTCTACATCGACCATGTACCGGTCAGGCAAAATGCGCATGCAGATGCACTCGCATCTCTGGCTGCCTCCTTAGCTCTTCCAGCTGGAGCAATGGAGAAGATATTCGTCTACAGCCACGACCTGTATTGCCCGAGAAATACTCTCGAGGACTATCAGGAGTCAACTGGAGGTCGTCACCGCGAAGAAGCACTTGAAGCATCAACCGGTCCAGAGCTTAGAGACTGGCGATTCTCCTACATTGATTTCGTCTTATACGGCATTCTGCCTAAAGACACCAGAGAGGCGGCTGCCATCCGAAGGAAAGCCCCCAAATTCTATTATAATGCGATTACGCGAACATTGTATCGTCGATCGCATGACGGGGTCTTACTCCGTTGCCTCTCACTAAAAGAGGCACAAGAGGTATTGAAAGAGGCCCATGACGGTATGTGTGGGAGCCCATCAATCTGGCCCAAAACTGGCACATCGACTCTAAATATTGGGTTACTATTGGCCCAAGATGATTACCGATGCTGTCACTTATGCTAAAAGGTGTCACGCTTGCCAAGTGCATGGCGATTTCATCCATCAAGCACCAGGCTACCTCCACTCTACGGCCTCTACCTGGCCATCTGAAATGTGGGGCATGGATGTGGTTGGTCCTATCAGCCCGCCATCATCAAAAGGACATCGGTTTATTTTGATAATAACCGATTACTTCTCTAAATGGGCCGAAGCCATCCCTTTGAAGGAGGTAAAATCGTCTAACGTGATCAAGTTCGTGAAACATCATGTTATTTACCGTTTCGGTGTACCTCGATGAATTATCCATGACAATGGACCCCAGTTCATTAGCCAGGCGTTCCAGAGATTCTGCGCTAAGTTCAGAATCCAGAGTATGTCCTCAACGGCATACTATCCTGCCGCTAACGGCCTCGCAGAAGCTTTCAACAAGACTATTGGCAAGCTTCTCAAAAAGTTCGTCTCGAAAAGTCAACGAGACTGGGACGACAAGTTGGGTGAATCTTATGGGCTTACCGCACAACTGTGCGAACCCCAAATAAGGCTACGCCATTTTCTTTGGTATACGGGTGCGAAGCCGTACTCCCACTGGAGATCCAAATTCCATCTCTACGCGTCGCCTTGACAGCAGAGATGACAACCGAGGAGAAGCATCGACAGCGACTCCAAGAATTGGAAGCCTTAGACGATAAGCGTCTGCAGGCCCAACAGCAAATCGAGCTCTACCAGGCTCGAATTACCAGAGCCTTCAACAAGAAAGTTAAAGTGCGAACTTTCAAGAAAGGCGACCTAGTCTTAGCCGTCAGAAGACCCATGGTAATGACGCACAAGACAAAAGAAAAATTCCAACCCAAATGGGAAGGACCATTTGTAGTAGAGTCAGTCTACTCAAATGGGTCATATCGCCTCATAACCTCGAATGGCGATACACTCATGATGCCGATCAATGGCAGGTTCCTGAAGAAATACTATCCTTAGATGGTATTCTTCCGCTGATCAAGTTAAAAGTACACCTCTGATCAAAATAAGAAGAGCTTCTTCATTAATATCCAACGCCTCCGACGGCTAAGGATAGAGAAAAATGTTGGCTTCCAAGCCCAACATAAGTCTTCGATAACTCATCATGCTGAGGGGATAGCATGGCTAGCCCAACTCAAACGGTAGTTGGTAAAGGCACTTCAAACCCGTTGACAGCTGAGGATTTGCTAAAAATCCTAAGGGACACGTTCCCATTTGATCCGACGCCTCCGACGGCTAAGGTTAGAGGAAATGTTAGCTTCCAAGCCCAACATAAGTCTTCGACAACTCATCATGCTGAGGGAATAGCATGGCTAGCCCAACTCAAACGGTAGTTGGTAAAGGCACCTCAAATCCGTTGATAGCTGAGGGTTTGCTAAAAATCCTAAAGTGGACTTGGCTCCACTCTTTCCTTAGCGATGGCAGACCGAGCATTGGTAATGGCGAGCTCTGCGTTTTGCCGGATGAACTCGGATTCCATTGAATCGTCAGCCAGTTTCTGACATTCAACTTGGGAACGCTCGAGATTGCAGACCTCTTTAGCAACTTGTGCTTCCACCTCTTGTCGCTCTTGTTCCTGGGTGGCTAGGAGCCTAGTCAAGATGACCTGGGCTTCTGGAGAAGAACTAGCATTGTCCAAAGACTTCAGCTCTTTCAGGTCACTTCCCAATCGCTCCACCAACGCAGACACGACTTGGCAAGTGAGGAGCCTCCGGTTAATTCGATGTTACCGGCCATATTTCCAAGAAACGTCCGGGCAAAGTCAAAGGAGCTACGCCCAGATAGGATAAAATCGATGCACGATCGCATCGCGTCAAGGAACTGCTGCACCGTTTTGTGTGTCAGGAAATCCATGGTATCATCACCCGAGGTACTCCCCGACCCCCTTTCTATCATGAGGAAAGGGGTGCAAGCCGGCTCTTTTTGCGCGAGAGTCGTGCTGACCGTCGATACAGCAAGAGCGAGACTGGCCACTGGCGCTTCCGGAGGTGTTATCTCTGCAGGAACCTCCACAGCTAATGATGGAGTAGTAAGCGCAACCTCCTCAGAAGCTTCAACCGAGACCTGAGCTGTGTGGCCTCTTGGAAGGGTACCGACCGTCGGACTCTCCACCTGAGCCCCCTCAGTTCCCTCTGCAAGTTATCACGACATTAGCCACAAAGGAGAAAAGCGAAACATTTAAAATATCAGAACTTCCTTACCATCTGGGAGGTCCAGAGATGTCGAATCCTTGGGCAAATCCTGCAGAGTGGAAGTCTCCCTGGCTTCAATGGTAACCTCTTCACCCTGCAGAGTGGGTTCCTCCCCAGCCTTAGGGGTTGCCTCCTCTTCCGGCAAAATGGAAGGCTCCCCAATTTCAGTAGTTGCCCTCTCTGGAGTTATCTCGGCAACTGAAGCCTCGACTTCTTCGGACTGGGTCAACTCTTTTTGCGAGGAGGTTACAGCTTCAATGTTCCCCCGGCCAACCCTGCAGCATAAAAGAAGAATGTTAAAACATCCTCTTCAAAATGAAAAGGAAAATTAGGTCAAAAGGTGAAAAGAGTACCTTCAGCGGGAATAATCGCCAGCTGTGATACCGTTGATGGCTCACCCCCGTATATTTCCTCCTCTGAGATGTGGGAGAACTTACTCGGATCAGGAAGAGCGGTTCATCGCCATAGTCGACCTCGTCTTCAAAATCGCTTTCCCCTGAGAGTGAGGAAGACGATAGCGCCACGCGCGAGAATTCTGCAGCCGGAGCCTTGCCACCAATTACCCCAGTGGTAGGACTGGGGTCAACTACCCGAGGACTGGAGATGAAGACACAAGGCGACCCAGGTTGCTGTGCCTCATCTTTCCCTTCATGAGCAAGTAAAAACCCGGGTTGAACTGAAACCCCCGGAATATCGACATCTCCTCCACTCATGATGTCGACCTCTAGCTGCTCATCCTCGTCAGCAGTGGCGGCTCTGTCAACGAGCTCCCCTTCCTCCGCAGACCTATGATCTCTGCTGCTCGACCTAGGGGCACGGACTAAATGAATATCCTCTTCAGCTATATCTTCTTCCCTCGGTACCTCAACGACAGCAGGGATGTCTTCGGATCGGGAGACTTCGGTTGTCAAGTCTCTCCGAACCTTCTTGGGAGCAGGTTCAGCATTTGAAGCAGAGCGTTGACGACGCTTGCTTGCCACCTGTCGAGTCTTTGATGCTCGTGGCTCCGCCCTTGCTGCTTGCGGCTCCTCCCTTATTGCTCGTGGCTCCCTTCCCGATCTTCTCCCGACCTCCTTCTGGGCCTTCAGGTACTGGTCGGTGAGTTTCGAGTGTTTACCAGACTCTGACCTTGCCTCGAGATTTGCATTGATGCTCTCAATACATGAAGACGCCGGAACAAAGTCTGATGTCTGGATGGCTTGGAAATACCAAGTGCAGAAGCTGAAGCTCATACGGCACTTGGACCCCTCGATAGGTAGACGGAAAGTTGCTCCCGTCCCTCCGGCCACACTGTAGTACCAAGCCCGAGCACCTTCAAACAAGTTCCCTTCGAAGGCAAGTCGAGCATTGGGATTCCCGACGTAGAGTTGATCGTAGCCGAACTGTCGAGCGAAACGATTCGGCATGTACGGCTCGATGGTGCATGAAGTCCCTTGCCGGAAAAGCACATATCCGGGCCGAATATTGATCAACCACCAGAAGACTCCCGCGGACAACCTCGTGAAGCCATCTGGGCCCGCGGAATCAGTAAATAGATCCCCGAAGGATGCACCAGAGATCTCGGGGAAGCAGCGATTGAGCTGGTAATTCGCAGGGTCTGAAAGTCGCTTCCGGACGTAATATATATAAAGATCACGCCAGCTCGAATCCTCCAACCGCTGTACGAAAGGGACGGAACTCTCCCTCCAACGCACCGCCGTCATCAGAGAAGGGCAGTGCATCACGTACCAAGCCATGAGGTACGTATAAGGCAGCTCGATCCGAGGGTTGGGGCGCTTCACCGTCGGATTCCCCTCTGAGTCAACATACGGCTTGCCGTGGGAGTCGACAGCTTTCGGCGCCTCGCAGAAACTCTTGGTTAGCGCCCGCAACCCGCTCTGAATGCCAGCCGCCACGGCCGGGAGAAGGGCTATAGGGTTGCCATGAGCCAGGAGCACCGCCGGGTACACCACGTCAGCAATAATAGCTTCATGTGGCAGCGTGGGCACCACACAACGCTTTAGCCACAGCATCAAGAAGCCTGCCAACAGTGCCCTATCGGAGATAGGGGTCCGGGCTTGATGGTGGAAGCTTTCAAAAATCAGGTCAGGGTCGAAACCGTCCTCGTTCGAAACCGTGGTGTAGAAGCCTTCAGAAGCCTTGTCGATCATGTCTTCAATCTCCCTGTCGGAACTGGGAGCCAGTCGGGTTATGGACTGTCTTTATTATTGACATCGTTGAATAAGTAACTGGCCCAAGACAGTTGCTTGACTCCCTGCGACCTCCAGGCGGTTATCTGACCGCAAATGTGGAAGTGACACATCACTTCCCAGTAAGTCTCGTACACCCGAGGAAACTCTTTCTTCAAGAGGTGGAGCTCCTCAGTGGTCGGGACATATTCCTCATAGGGAATGTCCCCTGCTGCCAGCCCCGAGACCTCATGCAACTCGTGCAGGGCAAGGCCCATCTCTCCGACTGGGGTAAAGAATGTCCCCGTCAGAGGATTGTAGCGCTCCAGGATCCCGAAAAAGTTATGAGAGCCTGGTGGGATACCCCACTGTACGGCCCTGACCGCCGGGTACAGTCCCACACGCTATAGCAGATCCCCAAGATCCGTGAGGACGAAACCCACCATCCTGCCCCACCAGTAGTTCTCTGTGGAATGGACCCACCCGGGCGAACGGAACCCGACCGGATAATCACCCTCCGCTTCTATGAACGAGTTGAGGAAGGTGGTGCCAAGTTGTGGTATCTCTCCAACCGGAACCTCAGACTTGCGCGACCCAGGGAACAGGCCGAGAACCGACTTGTCATGGCTATCATGACGGTGTACTCTATGGGAACCCAAATCACCGAGAGTAATCTCAGGGACATATCGAGAAATGTCCCATTCCATCTTCCGAGGGACGGACATGTGCTGGAAGTAGGACAGCGGGAACATCCTCTCCATGTCCGGAAGAAAGAATCTTCCACCCTTTATCTGACGGAGCCATTTATAAGTTCCGTTATACACACGATAGCCGCCATCGTTGATACGATCTCCGAAGAAGAAGGCAGGCTTCTCCAGCTTGACGTGAGCATCCGTTGTGAATGCTACATCGGTCATAAGTACCCGAAGAGTTCTCATGTCAACATTAGAGAGCCTCTCCCTGCGATCCTGCGACTGGTCAGCAGTCACAGGGACAGTCCTTCGTAGCACAAAGGTCAAGTCCCAGTCAGCACCACCTACATGTCCAAAGTGGCGCGTCTTGGCGAGTGAGGAAGAAGGATGGGGCACTGCAAAAGAAAAGGACACTTAGTTAGATACTTTATAAGAAAAAAATGCTAAGTGTTCATAACCCAGACGCAGAAGAGATACTGGACGCAGGAATTATCAAATCCGCGTCCAGACCTGCAAAACCGCGTCCAAACGCAGAAGAGATACTGGACGCAGGAATTATCAAATCCGCGTCCAGACCTGCGAAACCGCGTCCAAACGCAGAAGAGATATTGGACGCAGGAATTATCAAATCCGCGTCCAGACCTGCGAAACCGCGTCCAAACGCAGAAGAGATACTGGACGCAGGAATTATCAAACCCGCGTCCAGACCTGCAGGATCCGCGTCTCCACCACCAGAAGGTCATGGAAGAAGGGAGTTATCCACCTTAACCCTTCCATCATCACAACCGCCAGAAGTTAAGGAGGGTAACTCCCTTCCTTTCACACCCCCAGATTTCTAAGTGCTTGGACTCAAATGTCAGATTCATCAAAATCGGCAGCTGATGAAACAGAACGCAAGGATCAAATCCGCGTTCTGCAAACCAAGTCCGCGTCTGAACCCTTCACAATTAGAAATATTCTAAGTGAAGAATCCAAAATGCAGGACCCAATGGCGCGAGGGTCCAAACCCGCGCCTCGGTTATCAACTCAAAGACCGCGTCTGAGACCGCGTCTGAGAATCAAACACGAGTTATATCTTGTGTTAAAGATTCTTAGGGTTCTATGAGCTTCCGTTAATGGCGAAATCCACGCCTAAAAGGCATTATACCTGGAAAGCAGCGTCCTGCGCAGAAGAAGCGCCCCTCCTGGCCTCGTCGACGGTCGCCCGAGAAGAAGATGCGGTTGGCTTGGTCTTGGGTGCCATCGTTAATCAAGAATCTGATGTGAGGATGAACAGGGAAAGAAGAACTCTGTTTCTTAAAAACCCTAAAATAAAACGCTCGGAGAAGAAGAGGTATCTCTCCAACTGTGGCTATTTATAGGCCCAAGGATTCGCGAAGATACGCGGCGTGTGGCCCGATAAATTCTGCAGCGAATCACCGCTTGACGCGTGGCATCAAATCATTTTTGAACAAGGAAGATCATGCGCCACGGCTCCGCAGCGAGTCATCATTCGACACATGGCGCGGTTCAGTTAATGAACCGGGAAGTCCGCGCGCCAAAAGGTGAAGTCCTGCCGGTTCCCCAGGCCAGCTGGCGGCGTAATCATGACACGGCACAGATTCGCACCCAAGGGACGCACCTCTTCGATGGACATGCCCCGTCAGCATCTCTATAAATGCATTCGGAAGGTCGCCTCTCTCTACGAAGTCCGCGTCCGACCCAGCGGGCCCAACATCGCGTCTGCCTCATGGAAGATCGGGCGTGTTTCCATTGCCAAAGGACGTACCCTACAGAAGTCGCGTCTTTAAAGCAGTACCATCTCGACTTTTCGAAAAGAACCTGCGTTCGGCCTCCTGCTTCTGCAAAATCAGTTCAACAGTACACTGACGCAAGCAGACGACCAACCACTCCTAGCTTAAAGCACACCCGTGACAGACTAAAAGCAATCGGGGAGGTTTAGACTGTGCATCTAGACACTCAACATGATCAACTCTGGTGGCTTCAAAGAGTTCAAACAATACACTCACGAAGACCAACTCCAGATAAAATCAAACCCGAAGCACTAACAGTCCAGTCATGAAAGCAAATATGGCTAAAATCCAAAGTATTTCGAAATTCGTCCCAGCTAACTGCGGAATATCGAAAACTTTGGAGGGGGTTCTGTAGGCTGTCCAAAAGTTACTGGAGGACAAGCCATTGAAAAGCAAAGTTTCAAGCTCTAGACGCGAGGGACTATCACCCGCGTCTCAGCATAAAGGTGCGTTGGCTCGACACCCGCGTCTCAGCATAAAGGCGCGTTGGCTCGACACCCGCGTCTCAGCATCAAGGCGCGTCGGCCTGACACCCGCGTCTCAGCCTCAAGACGCAAAGGTCTAAAACCCGCGTCTCAATTATAACCGCCTTGGTTAAGGGACCAATCACTGCCTACACGTAAGGGAAATCAGACCCCATCGTGGCGTGCTTTTAGCAGGCACGTGGGTTAGTTACCGCCCATGTAGCGGGGAAGTTGGCCCTCATTGTGGAGCGTTTTCAGGGGGCACGTTCACCCCTGGGACCTCTATAAATAGCCTCGTTTGCTATGAAGCAAGGGGCAATAGGCATTAATCAGAATCAGAATCTGGAAGAGGCAATAGGCAAGAGACAGAGGGCGACACAGAGAGAAAAGAAGCAGATCAACTCTTCAGCAAGTTCGCTGCGTACGAGCTAGCTTTCGCCTACCTTCTCTTTTAGAGTTTTGGTAGACAGAGCTGTGTCACTCTTTCTACCGGCCAAAGAGGAGATCCCAGAAGGACGGTCATCTGGTCAACGGAGAACAAGATTCACTCTCCACCGCCACACGAAGAACCCAGCCTTTAAACAAGGGGGAATTCAAGATTCAGTATTCTCCCTCCCTTGTAACCGGAAGGAACAGTTTTTGTTGTAATCCTTTTCATTTGATTCAAGGAAAACTTTTACTGCAATATTCCTGTCCTCTCCTTTCCCGGGTCATACACGCGTCTGTCGACCTCCACATTTACGAGGTCCGCGTCTGAGGTTTTATCCTTAGTAATTTTTAGACAGCCTACAGAACTTCCTTTAAAATTTTTGAAACTCTGCGGTTACCTAAGACGCATTTTGAAATACTTTAGACTTCGGTTGAATCTAGGCTTCTTGTAATCGGACCGACATTCTTCTGAGAGGCAGTCTCTTGGGGTGCCCTGAGCTCGATCCTATCTGGATGGTGATCTTCATGAGTGTACTGTTGAGCTTCTTGAAGCCTCCAGGAAAGTTCGTTATAAGTGCCTTAGAAACTCAGTTTAGCACTTGTTATGAGCTCTGGTTTGCTTGGTATATTATTAAACTGGTGGAGTTGTCATTACTCTTGTTAGTGTACTGTTGAACTGATTGCAGAAGCAGAGACATACTCCTTATATTTCAAGAGAGAGGGTGCAGTTCTGACACACTGATCAAGTGGAGACACGAACTTCACCAAAGTTGAGACACGACTCTCAATTATTGTAGAGACGCGACTCTCAATTGCTGTAGAGACGCAGCCTTTACTTGCTGTTGAGATGCGGCTCTGTGCTTGAGACCCGAAGGTCACACTCAAAGCTTTTTTAAAAGAGTTCTAATTGCCAGAGATATGATATTAACTTAACAAATTAAATAACTCTACTGGGGAAATTTGAGAAGGTTACTGTTAGAGGTATGATGCTAACTTGATAGTGGGATCTGGACTTGTGTTTTGAACAAATTTTGTGGACTTGTTATTCTATTAATGAGAATAACAAGTGGAGTTTAATCCGCCAGGAAGTATGTCCGAGTTTATCGTCAGAGGTTTAGTGTTAACATGACTAGTACTCTGCTAGAAATCAATAGAATGAAAGTTACTATTAGAGGTGTGATATTAATATAACAATATTGATTTGCAATCTACACAACTTAAGTGGACTTATCATTCTATTGGAAAGAATGACAAGTGAGATTAGATTTGTTGAAGATCCATGGAGATTTTTACCGTCAGAGGTGTAATGTTAACGTGATAGGTTTAAGTTTGTAATTTGAGCAAATTGAATTGTCAGATGTGTGATATTAACTTGACAAAGATGTGTGTTAGAGGTGTGATATTAACTTAGTATCACAAAAGTCTCATTTTTACTGATAAAATCGAGAGAAGATCATTGTCATATGTGTAATGTTAACTTAATAATGAAATGCACGCCAGAGATGTGATGTTTAACTTAGCATTGGAAGGTTTTGTTTTCACTGAGAAAATTGAGGAGATCACTGCCATAGGTGTAATGTTAACTTAAAAGTGAGGTAAATGCTAGTCATGTTATATTAACTTAGCATTTTGACATCTCGGCTTTGGACAGAAAGCTCAAGGAAAGATCATTGTCATAGGTATAATATTAACTTAACAATAAAATGGATGCAAGAGGTGTGATATTAACTTGACATTAAATGTCTCATTTCCGGTGAAAAAATCAAGAGAATCACTGTCATAGGTGTAGGGTTAACTTAACAACGATTTATATTGCGATATAAGAAACTTTGATCAGAAGTGTAGTATTAACTTGACCGAGAGATTCTGCGATTTGAGCAGTTTGGTGGACTCGCCATCCTACTGAAGAGGGCTGACAAGTTAAAACTTTGGACAGAGGTGTGATGTTAATTTGACTGGGATTTATCTATGGTTAGAGATGTGGTTTTGAACATAACATTATTTTGAATGGACTTGTCATTCTATTGAAGAGAATTGACAAGCTGAAATTTTACCCCCAGGGATACATCAAAATTTTACTGTCAGAGGTGTAATGTTAACATGACAAGTTCGATCTGTAATTTATTCCAATGGAGAAATTGAGGGAATCACTATTAGAGGTTTAATGTTAACTTAACAGTGGATATACCAGAGGTATAATTTAACTTGGCTTGTTAGATCTATGATTATTTCGTAGAAAAAATAGTCATAGGATTTTTGTGGTCCTACCATTCTATGGATGGGATTGGTAAGGAATTTTATAGGGGAAGGCGGGATCAGTTCTCTCAAGATTTTTAGCAAATTTTCAGTTATCAATGGATTTGGTATGCCGTTACTAGCTACCGTTTGAGTTGGACTAGTCATGCTATTCCCCTCAGCATGATAAGTTATCGAGGATTTTTCGTTGGGCTTAAAATTCAACTTTTTCTTCTATCCTTAGCCGTCAGAGGAATCAGATTGTTGTTCCACGGATAACTTCTAAAATACTGCTGCGATTAAAGAAGTATAAACTCTGGGGGAACTTATAAGGAGATCGGCGTTCCCTTTGAGTAATTATTTGATCAGAGGTGTGGTATTGAACTTTAATAGGGATAGTACTTCCTTTTTTTTTACTGATGGAACAATTTAGACTGTTCAGAGGAAACTGTTGAATGTGACAGTCATAAAAGTCAGATTACCTCGTTGCCCAGTAGATTCAATGCTACATGCTCTTGTAATCTTCCTGGCTTACTCTTGCAACTATGTCTTCTGCTCGTTCGCCTTGTAAGACTAGTTGCTTTCAGGTGCGATTTTGAGTTAATCCTATTTGCGCTAGCAGGTTGTGGCGGCAAGTCTCGATTAGTGTAGACTGCATCATGTTGCTTGGACATCAGAGTGCCATACTCTAAAATCTCTCCACAAATGCTCTGATTGACTCTTTTTTCTTTTATTTTGTAGCAAGGAGAGTTGGCAAGGATACTTTGGTGTCATCTTCGAAGAATCACGCGAGGAAGAGCTTCTCGAGGTCAACTTATTTCTCGATAGAGCCGACAGGAAGTTTCATGAACCATTCAAAGGTAACCCCCTTGAGGGTGCCGATGAATAAATGAGCCATGTTGGCATCGTTTGATACTACATTCTCTATTTGGGATTTGAAGTAGTATATATGTTAGTTCAGCGACCTCTTGCCGTCGAAGGCCTGTAGGGTCAGAGCTTTGAACTTAGGAGGGTATGGACAAGATCCCACTCAGTCGGGTATGGCCGGACCGCTTCTGCTTCTTGGAGACCTTTCTAGTTGGCGGGGTCTTCGAGACCAGCTCACTCATCCTCTTTGAGTGATCACTTTTAACATTTGAACCCTCTTTCTCCTCAAGTAGAGTTGGTGGTTTCTCAAAGTTAGCATCCTCACCATCAGAACTTTCGGAGGTGGAGCTATCAACTTCGATGCCTTTTGCCCGACTCGAAGACCCTTTAGTCTTCAGCTTCTTCTTCTTCTTAAGCAGTTTGATCAACATTTGCTTAAGGACGTCGATAGATTCCTGCTGGGCGCAGATTATATCGAGTTGCTTCCTCTGAACTTGGGCCTGCTCCTCCAAACTCTTGGCCACTTCTTCAGGAGTACCTGCCATATATGCGAAGGCTTCTTTCTCCACGGAGGAGTTCCATGCATGTGAATTCCGCGATGGCGGAGTGTGCCTCCCTTACTTCAATATCCCGGGCTAGGGCACTGTAGTTTACAGGAGCAATTGTACCAGTCCAAGTACGGGTATGCTGGTATACTCCTTCTACTTCGGTCAGTAACACCCTTAAACCAGATGGTTCATCGTCAGACTCGTCGGAGCCGACGATCGGCTGCTTCCCTTTGGACTTACTTGGCGAGGTGCTTGGCCCCACCATATTTGAAGTAACCTCAAGATACTCCTGTCAGTTTCAGAGAAGGTTCTCTTCCTGCAGGAGCGGCACCTCTTAGCTGTGTTGGAAACAGGGGTCACTGACAGCTGATTAAATGCCGACTGCTTGCTCGCATGCGAACTGTAGTGGCATTCAAAGAACACCGCTGTGATGAGCCGTTCACAACAGCATTGTGGAGTAATTTGATTAACACTCATATTTTTTGTCAAGTAATCTCTTAGATCCATTGCAAGGGAATTGAAGAGATCAGCTTCAAGTCTCTAAAGATGAGGACTTCTCGGTTCAGCTCTGACCATAACCGTCAGAGAGTGAACATGAGTCTTATGCTGTAACTCAAAAAGCAGGTCTCAAAGGCTCGAGGCTCACATTTTGAGTTGGAAAAACGAGGATCGTTCTCTGCAGAAGAGACGCGAGTCTCGCGTTTTGGCACAAAGACGTGGGTCTCACGTTTTTGAGAAGAGACGCGGACCTCGCGTTGCTGAACGTCGCGTCTGTGAGGTGAAACGCGAGCCTCACGTTCTAATGTAGAAATACGGTCTTCGCATTCAGTTATAGAAACGTGAGCCTCATGAGCTCCGCGTTTTGATATAGAGACGCGGGCCTCGAATTTTTGCTGGGAAATTTGGGCTTCACGTTCTGATACAGAGACGCGTGCCTCTCATTAAGAATATGAGATGCGAGTCTCGTGCTGCTCAGAAGAACGCGGGCCTGAGCCCCGCATTCTGTATCTGCTCAATAGATGGCTTTTTCAGTTTCTTCTATCTGTTATCGATGTGCGTGACACCTTTGTCAACTTTCAGCATTCCGGTTACGCTTCACGAGTTGTTGGGGACCCCCGGTAACCTAAAGTTGAGGAATCTGGAGAGGAGAGGTACAGCGAGATTGGCTTTCATCATCGTCGGTCTCGCAGGTCTCGTGGGAGACGTTGACGCGGACCACATGTGCTGTTGCAGCAACTTCTACCTCCTGACAACGAGCGTGATGCCTTCGCCATCTCTCGGCATTCCGATTGAGTCACAGAGGTTGTTGAGAACCCTCAGCGTCCAGAACTGGCAGTGCCTTGATAGAAGAATGGTGAGGAGATTGGTCTCTATTACCATCTTGACCGTGGGAGATTGGTCTCTATTGTTTTCATCCAAAGTAATCTCTTTTTCTTTTTCCACCAAAGTGATTTTATTTTTCAAAGAAGTATTTCCTTCACAAAGATTATTTAATTTAGAAGACAAGAAAATATTCTTATTTTTCAAAAATTCGTTTTCTTTTGAAATGCATTCCAATTTATTTTGAAAGGAATCTTTTTCTTTTAACATGGAATCAAATTTATTTTTCAATTTCTTATTATCCTTTTTAAGCAAGTCATATTTTTCAAGAAGTTGTTGACAAAATGAAGCAAGATCATCATATGACAAGTCAACATCCTCATCTATCTCGGATTCAGAATTTACCTCAAGGGGGTTATCCCCTTGGACCATGTAGCATAAGTTGGAAGCATCACTTCCATCATCCGAGTCACTCCCCGCATAGTATTGCTCTTGTTCGCCAATGGAGACTATAGTGTTCTATACTACAAAAGCCGAATCAAAGTTAGAAACCCTAAATAAATATTCATCATTTAGGGTTGACTTTAAAGCATGGATGGCTTTTGCATTAGCCTCTAAATATTTGCCATTTAAACAATATGAATCTTTAATAGTGACAAAATGAACATGAATACCTAGGGCTTTGAGGTACATTGACATCTTAACCTTATAAGTTTAGATGTTAAGAATATTAAAAGTAGGAGGTGACATGAAATCCATGTGTGTGTATAAATATTGTGATTAGCCAAAAATAAAGATCTTTAACCCTAGGTTGTTAGACCCAAATCAAGAGCACCAAACTCTGATACCAATTGAAATCACCTAGAGGGGAGGTGAATAGGTAACTAGCTAATCTAATGATGAATTAATGCGAAATTAAAAATTATTTATGCAAACTAAAAATCTTAAGCTAAACACACCAAGGTATAACACAAGAGTATAGCCGAATTCTCGGTGAAGTGCTCTGGACTATCTCCTCAAGATTTCTCTAGATAAGAGTTGAGGTGCCGCTACGGCTCTCTTGGTTGAATACAAGTGTAAGCAAATAAACCCAAGCATATACCAATTTGAGGACAAGTATATATCAAGCATATAAAGATGAAAGCAATATAAGCAAGCAAGATATAAACACAAGTGAGAGATAGAGAGAGCAATCACAAACATGGAAGATTTGTTTTGAGGTTCGAGCACCCTTACTCTACGTCCCCGCCTTCAACACTATGAAGAATTTTCACTAAAATCGATCCCACCGGATCACTCGGTGCCGCAACACCTAGAACGAGTTCACACTAGAACTTCTTGGACTCACTAGTCCCTCTCTTGTTCCGCAAGAACTACACACCGCAAGCACACTAGCTTGCCGAGGTCACACCTCTACACCGAGCTCTCACTAGAACTTGAAACAACGCGAACCCGCAAGTCGGCCTCCTCAAATACAAAGTAGAACACTTTGGTGATCTAAATACTTTGATCACCTAAAAACACTCTCACAACAACTCTCCTATAGGATGGATATAGCAATGGATAGCTCAAGTATGTGTGAGAAAAACTTGGATAGAATTTGTGGCGAAAAACTCAAGAAATCTCTTTTTCAAAACACTCTTGAAAAACTCTCCTTTTGATATGAAAGTATTTGGCTCTAAAATAACTGGAGATAAATACTTAGAAGTGTAGGAAAAACTATCTTGAAAATCCACTTAAAATCTTGTTGAAAACAGTCCAAGGGAACCCCAATTTATAGGCCTCCAAAATCTAGCCGTTGGGGTCCAAATCAGCAGCTGACGCTGCTGTTGGTTGACTAGTCGGTCGACCGCCAACGGTCGGATTTCTGACCGTTGAGCCACTGGTCGACCGCCCGGTCGACCGTGGCCTGGATACAGAGAGCAGAAGCTCTCTGTCGGTCGACCGGGGCCAGATTCAGAGAGCAGAGCTCTCTGGCGGTGGACCGGGTCGGTCGACCGGCCCTCCAGCCAAGCAAGGCCGTGCACGTTGGTGCATGTGGGTCGACCGCCCGGTCGACCGACCTCTGGTTCGGTCGACCGTGCGGTCGACCGGCAGAAGGCAAGAACCAACATTTTAGGGATTAAAAACTAGGTGTTTTTCCTTCAATAACCCATAAATTCTCATAAATTCTACAAAAACAAGTTCATTGATATACTTTGAAATACAAATATGTTTGATTAAAAATCAAAACATATTACAAACATTTTGAACTATTTTTGTAATATAGAAGTTTTGCCTTAAACAAAAATTTGTATTTTTCAAAAATAATTTTTCAATATTGAAAACCGATTTTTCTAAAATTCCTCCAAATATAAAAACAAGATATTTTAGAACACTTTTAAAGCTTAGTGTGTATGGATAGGCTCAACTACACATATATGATGAAATATCTAAGTTTTTGACAATAAGCTCTAAAATAACTTTTGATAAAACACATGTATATTTTGAATCTTTAAAAATCAAACCGGTATTTTTCAAAACAAAAATTCTTTTATGAAAACACATATAAATCTTGTGTGTGAGTGTATATGAACTTGAGCAATCCACCAACTAATTTATCCTTTACATTTTATCTAAAAATAAAATCTTGACACTTACAAACATTAGACAAGTCTTCTTGAAAATCTTCTCTTGAAGGTATTCTTCTCCTTCTTGACTTGGTTCAAAACTTGATCCAATGAGTTAGACTCCTCTTGAGTACTTGATGAGATCTTGATGCGCAAGCTCTTGAATCAACATGTGCTAACTCCAAAACTTTGACTTGAAATCCTTTGTTGAAGCTAAACACCAACTAAGATCTTGATCAAATATCTGATACTAATTAAACACAAGATCATTAGTACTATAACTACATGAGTTAATCATCATCAAAACTAGAATGATGAGCCTTTTGGCCAACAATCTCTCCCTTTTTGATGATGACAAAACTCATGGAGTTATAATACATGGATTAAAGTTAAGCTTCATAGAAACTTCCCCTTTACTCATGCATAACAATAAACAAATAGATATTCAATGAAGTGCATAAAACTAAACAAATATATATGCATAAACAAGGTGAGAGAAACATGCGTAAACTAAAAATTCTTTTCCCCAAAAACCTTCTCACCCATTTTGGGATAAACTTTCAAAATCCTTTCTCCCCCTTTTTGTATAAACATAAAATATAGGACATGCATAAACTCAATTTCTAAATAGGAACTCAAAATTATTAAACTCAAATCATTCTCCCCTTTTTTGTCAATCATCAACAAAGGGGTGAAAAACAAATCAAAGATAAGGATATATATGTGATATACATTCATGATGAGCAAGACGTTAAGTTAGCTCCCCTGCATACATGCATTAATGAAAAAGGGATGATAAAATCCTAACACACATAAAATATAATATACAATGCATAAGTAGAGATATTAAGCTCTCCCTACGCACGTGTATCACATAAAGAAGAGATGTCAAGCTCCTCAATATAAGATACACTCAAAATGAATCTATATATAGAAGAGATGTTAAGCTCCCCTTGCATATAGGCAATACATATCAAAATATTTTTAACACAAATTTTGATAATACTTAAAGTAATAAATAAATTTTGAGAGACCACTTGTAAATAAGCAAAATTTTAAGATATCACCTGTAAATAAACAAAATTTTAAGATATCACAAGATTTTTGATACCAATTGAAATCGAAACCTAATTGAAATCGAAACATATTGATACCAACTGAACTATATTGTAAATTTTGATATCAATTAAAAAGTAAAATATGAAGTATATTTTGATATCAATTGAAATACCATTTGAAAATAATGCATAAACTCATTAAAATACCAATTGAGATACCAATTGAAATCAAGATTTAAGTCAAGCTTAGCATAAACATAATTTGTGCTTTAAACATGTAAGGATATTGTGAATCAAGCACAATCAAATCATATATATGTATGAAAATGAAAATACCAAATGAAATTGATATTGATTGAAATTTGAAGCATATATATATAAGAAAACATATATGAGTATACAAAAATAGAATTTCATGAAGTTCATGTGTATAACTCATAACTATCCACCCTAATCATGCACATGTTAAAAGATTTTCAATAAGGCTCACAAGGCATGTTCGCCCATCCATCCGCCCTTAAAGGGTTGGTAGGGGTTTTCAAAAATAAGAGTTTGAAAATATTTTAGTATAGTTTGAAAACTCTACCAATTGAAGAATAACTAACTAGTTTAAAATAATTTTTAAAAAATTAGTTAAAGATCATTCAAACATAAAAATAAAACATATATATCTCATGAGCCATACTAAATATACAAAAGTTGACACTCGAAATCTATAAAGCTAAAAAATTCTCATGAAAATAATGTCATGAGTAAACAAATGAAGTGTGAGTGCACAAGAATCATGTAATTAGCATTTTCATGAAAATAATCAATAAGGCTCAAAAACTTCAAACATATGAAAATAATAAAAATTTATTTTTCATTTAAAAAATAAACTTTAAGGTATATGTATGTTTTATCAAAACTAAAAATATGCATACATATCCAACTACGAAAAAAGTCCATAATAGTATTTGCATGAAGGCAAGTGACTCAAGGGTATACATGTATATTTATTAGTTTTGAACAAAAATTACATATACATGAAGCAAAACATGTATAAGAATAGGGAAAACAAGTTAAAATGCATGAATTATCAAATCTAGGCTATACTAGTACATCTAATGGGTACAAATGAGCAATTAAGTACAAACATTCAATAATCAAATGTGGCTCACTAGTTGTACGAGTATATGCACAAGTTTTAATGAAAATATACATTTAAACATGTAATCAAAATATGAAGTGCAAAACCATAAACAAACATGGTTATTAAGGTAAATGCACATGTTTTAGAGTAACGATATACATAATAGTTAAACTAAAATGAGAACATAAAGTATAGATCCATATGAACATGTGTATATCTCAATTACTATACATGTATGTCATAAGTCTAAATAACATGACATTTAATAACAATCATGAAAAACATGCTAAAAATCAATAATCTAAAAGCATGTAAATAAATAAGGAGTTATAGATAGTCACCAAAACTATTAGGGCACATCTCTGTATCTCCAAATCATGATGGTCCCACCAAACTTCCTTGATAGTGATGCATCAAGTGTATGTCCATCTAGCCCATGCATCCACCACCAAGGCACCAATTCTCTCACGTCATGTGAGAACCCACACCTACATTAAACACAAGAGGTGGTGACTTTGATACCCATTTTCTTTTGGGTCCACGGAGGTTAGTATTACTTGGAACCCAAACATTTTTATTAGCAAAATTTAAAGAATTTACCTTATCATAACAAAACTTTGCTTAGTGGCCTTTGCGGCCGTAATGTGTACATTTGTATGCTCTAGTATGCATATGAGAATGAGTGTGATCATGATGTGCAAAGTGTGCATATGTGTGCCGTGGGTGATGTGCATGTACATGTGGAGCTTGTTTCTTTTGAAACAAGATTTCCAATCTATTATGATTAAATGCACAATTGCTCAAAGTTAAGCTCAAACAATCTATTCTATTTTTCAAAAATTGAGTCTCATTTTTATCAATAGTAGCATGAAAAGCATGGTGAGAATGAGAATCAACACTCTTTTTCTTTTTAGAAATATTTTTCTTTTCTTTTGAAACAAATTTTCTTTTTAAAGAGTTGTTTTCATCCAAAGCAATCTCGTTTTTTTTCCCACCAAAGTGATTTTATTTTTCAAAGAAGTATTTCCTTCACAAAGATCATTTAATTCAGAAGACAAGGAAATATTCTCATTTTTCAAAAATTCGTTTTCTTTTGAAATGCATTCCAATTTATTTTGAAAGAAATCTTTTTCTTTTAACATGGAATCAAATTTATTTTTCAATTTCTTATTATCCTTTTTAAGTAAGTCAAATTTTTCATGAAGTTGTTGACAAAATGAAGCAAGATCATCATATGACAAGTCAACATCCTCATCTATCTCGGATTCAGAATTATCTCAAGGGGTTATCCCCTTGGGCCATGTAACACAAGTTAGAAGCATCACTTTCATCATCCGAGTCACTCCCCGCATAGTATTGCTCTTGTTCGTCAATGGAGACTATAGTGTTCCATATTACAAAAGTCGAATCAAAGTTAGAAACCTAGATAAATATTCATCATTTAGGGTTGACTTTAAAGCGTGGATGGCTTTTGCCTTAGCCTCTAGATATTTGCCATTTAAACAATATGAATCTTTAATAGTGACAAAATAAATATGAATACCTAGGGCTTTGAGGTACATTGACATCTTAACCTTCTAAGTTTGGATGTTAAGAATATCAAAAGTAGGAGATGACATGAAATCCATGTGTGTATAAATATTGTGATTAGCCAAAAATAAGGATATTTAACTCTAGGTTGTTAGACCCAAATCAAGAGCACCAAGCTCTGATACCAATTGAAATCACCTAGAGGGGGGTGAATAGGTGACTAGCTAATATAATGATGAATTAATGAGGAATTAAAAACTATTTATGCAAACTAAAAATCTTAAGCTAAACACACCAAGGTATAACACAAGGGTATAGCCGAATTTTCGGTGAAGGGCTCTGGACTATCTCCTCACGATTCCTCTAGATAAGAGTTGAGGTGCCGCTATAGCTCTCTTGATTGAATACAAGTGTAAGCAAACAAACCCAAGCATATATCAATTTGAGCACAAGTATATATCAAGCATATAAAGATGAAAGTAATATAAGCAAGAAAGATATAAACACAAGTGAGAGATAGAGAGCAATCGCAAACACGGGAGATTTATTTCAAGGTTCGAGCACCGTTGCTCTACGACCCCGCCTTCAACACTATGAAGGATTTCTACTAAAATCGATCCACCGGATCACTCGGTGTCGCAACACCTAGAACGAGTTCACACTAGAACTCCTTGGACTCACTAGTCCCTCTCTTGTTCCTTTAAGAACTACACACCGCAAGCGCACCAGCTTGCCGAGGCCGCACCTCTATACCGAGCTCTCACTAGAGCTCGAAACAATGCGAACCCACAAGTCCGCCTCCTCAAATACAAAGTAGAACACTTTGGTGATCTAAACAATTTGATCACCTAAAAACACTCTCACAATAACTCTCCTATAGGATGGATATAGCAATGGATAGCTTAAGTATGTGTTAGAAAAACTTGGATAGAATTTGTGGTAAAAAAACTCAAGAAATCTCTTTTTCAAAACACTCTTGAAAATCTCTCCTTTTGATATGGAAGTATTTAGCTCTAAAACAAGTGGAGATAAACACTTAGAAATGTAAGAAAAACTATCTTGAAAACCCACTTAAAATCTTGTAGAAAACAGTCCAAGGGAACCCCAATTTATAGGCCTCCAAAATCTAGCCGTTGGGGTCCAAATCAGCAGCTGACGCTGCTGTCGGTCGACCGGCCGGTCGACCGCCAACGGTCAGATTTCCGACCGTTAAGCCACCGGTCGACCGCCCGGTCGACCGTGGCCTGGATACAAGATCAGAAGCTCAGATCCAGAGAGCAGAGCTCTCTAGCGGTCGACCGGGTCGGTCGACCGGCCCTCCAGCCAAACAAGGCCATGCACATTTATACACGTCGGTCGACCGACCTCTGGCTTGGTCGACCGTGCGGTCAACCAGCAGAAGGCCAGAACCGACATTTTTAGGGATTAAAAATTAGGTCTTTTTTCTTCAATAAAATCCCATAAATTCTCATAAATTCTACAAAAATAAGTTCATTGATATACTTTGAAATACAAACATGTTTGATTAAAATAAAAATCTATTACAAACATTTTGAACTATTTTTATAATATAGAAGTTTTGCGTTAAATAAAAATCTGTATTTTTCAAAACGATTTTTCTAAATTGAAAATCGATTTTTCCAAAACTCCTCCAAATACAAAAACAAGATATTTTAAAACACTTTTGAAGCTTAGTGTATATGGATATGATCCACTACACATATATGATGAAATATCTAAGTTTTTGACAATAAGCTCTAAAATAAGTTTTGATAAAACACATGTATATTTTTAATCTTTAAAAATCAAACCGATATTTTTCAAAACGAAAATTCTTTTATGAAAATACATATAAATCTTGTATGTGAGTGTACATGAACTTAAACAATCCACCAACTAATCTGTCCTTTATATTTTATCTAAAAACAAAATCTTGTCACTTATAAAAAATGACACAAGTCTTCTTGGAAATCTTCTCTTGAAGGTTTTCTTCTCCTTCTTGACTTGGTCCAAAGCTTGATCCAATGAGCTAAACTCCTCTTGAGTACTTGATGCGATCTTGATGCGCAAGCTCTTGAATCAACACGTGCTATCTTCAAAACTTTGACTTGAAATCCTTTGTTGAAGCTAAACACCAATTAAGATCTTGATTAAATATCGATACTAATTAAACACAAGATCATTGGTACTATAACTACATGAGTTAATCTTCATCAAAACTAGAGTGATGGGCCTTTGGGCCAACAAGAAGGAGACCTTTTATGTCACAATTCAAATGGAATACGATCAAGTTTCTTGTGGAGTATCCTGATTTTCGGTTAATAGGGCTTCCCCCACAAGTTTTGCGGTGATCCAGAACTTACGAGTAAAAACTTGATCTTCTCTTTTAAAGTTCTGTTTCTTTTTTCAGCAATCCCATTCTGCTGAGGAGTGTATGATACCTTGATTTGGTGGATTATACCAAAGTTAGCAAACAACTCATAAATTTATTTGATTCATATTCTTCGTCTTGATCGGATTTTAGAATCTATATTTTTTTTACTTGAGTTGATTCTCAACTTTGGCTTTGTATGTTATAAACATACTTATTGCTTCGGTTGATCAAAATCTTACTATACACCATTTAGTACTCAAGAAAATATCATACGATGAACTTCTTCATGCTAACATCCTCCATCTTCAGAATCAGAAGAGGAGCAGATATCACAGTCAGATTCGACGCTCTTAGTGCCTCACTGATATTATCTTGATTAGTACCAGACTTTTCTACAATTCAACCAGAGTAGAAGTTAGCAATTTCAATAAAATAATTGTCTTAAGAATGTTGTTCTTGACATCTAATTAAGATCAACTGATCTAATTGGTCAGGCTGGTGAAAATCAAGTGGGAGATTTTTCGCGCGATAGAACGCTTCTTAATTACAGAACTACTTTTCAATTCCCTACCTTAGTTAAACACCAATTAGACTGGTATTACTCGGTCTCAATATAATCAATATATCAACAGTGATATTTATAAAAATAAATATTCCAACATAACCCCTGTAAAAAGAACGTTAGTATAATTACACAGTATATGGAGTGAGGTACACGTATAACAAATCTCCTTAAGACAATTACGTCTTCTGCTATGATGCTAACGGTTTACTGAACGTAGGTCTCCCAAAATACAACATTTTTTCACGATAGACAAAAAATGGACCAACACAAATTTCAGAGAGAATATTTGCCTTAATTATTAGTTTATTAGTGGAATATACAGAGGAGAGAATGAAAAAAGACAGAATTTCTGTCTGAGGGTTACTCAAATTTGTTTCTGTTTTTTGTGTGTTGAAAAGGGTCGAGAGGAGCGTTATTTTTTTGTGTGTTGGAAAGGGTCGAGAGAAGCGCTATTTATAGCGCTCATTGATCGGTAGTTGGAGGGAGCGGTTGCAACGGTTTGGACAGAACTGTCACAACCGTTCTAACAAACAAAGCCACTTAGAACAGTACTGAACCGGCACCGAGACGAGACAGGCGCGGTGTGCGCGCATGGGCATGGTTCCCCCCAAACGCGCACGAAAACTCAAGTACCTTAAGAGTACGCCCTTATCTCCGAACTTTTCATATTTTAAACCACTCAACTTTTCACATCATATTTAATGTGGAACTAAAAAGTTTCTACTTTTTTAGGTCCCATTTAGCTATTGAATTAGGCCAATTTCTGACTTGAATATCTCATTCACTCGGAAATAGAATTGAACATGTGAATATACCACATTCATCCACAATGGAAGGAGAACACACTCCACGCATCATCCTTATGTTTCTAGCAACTAATCATGCATGAATTCAGCTCAAAGATTCACTTGAAATTTTCCGTTTCCCAACATGACTAACGTGTGTAGTTTCTTTTTTCCCCCCAAATATAAGATATCGGGTATCAAATTGGAAATATTAAGATTTGATGGTTGAACCAAAAAAATAGCAAAGATTTCATTTGTCGATATGAAAAAACCCCTAATTTTTACGAATACAATCATTTCCTTTGCAGAATATATTCCCCTCCTTTCTCTTGCAAATTAATGGATGCATCTTTTTCTTCTTGATGATTGTAATGTCTAAAAAGCTTTCTCGGACGTTCTAGAATGTTTGATTTTCCTCCTGTAGGGTTGTTATGTTTAAATATTGCATTGAAAATATGTCTTAAATCCTTACAGATAATTTCCACGCTATAAGATCATCGCTCTTCTCCCTCTTAAGTTTTGAGAAAATTTTGAACGAGTACCTTCTAACAGAAAATTTCTGACAAATTAGATCTATAATATATTTTATCAAATTTACGCATGCATTAAATATTTCCACTTTCTCCTGGATCCATAAACAATGGTAAAGAATAACTTGCCAGGACTGAGTACTAGTATTTCTATGTGCACACACTTTGGATCAACATGTTCCTGGGAGTAGAGTGTACCATTTTAGGGTCATCCCTTGCAAAGTCCTGCATTTTCAAGATTATATACAATGAAATGAAGAAGCATGTGATTGCTACCAGTTTAGCTTGTGGAATTAACAGCATCAGTGAGCAGTCCCATGGGAGAGTCATTTATAAATCTACTCCAGGGGAGAATGACATCAATCATTGACTTGTAGCAGCACATATTTTAGACGTGTTGAGAAAGGGTATGGGGCTATCATTTTCAACATTGTGAGACAGTGAGAGACAGAAGTGTGTTTAAGGGGCATGAAGAAAAAGTTAGAAAAGGTGAGAGCAAATTCTTCCAACTTAAAATAAAGAGAGGAAGTTAACTATGTGATGTGGACTTGTCTTTTTGCCCTACATAAACCTCGCACCCTCACATTTTCCCCTAGAGCTAAGGAGATCTCTTTGTTAGATTAGATGATGGAGAAGAAGAAGGCTTTGCTTCAACTTTTTGCACTGTTGTTTTGCTTGTCATACCTTCTGTCTATTGATGCAGCACCTCTATCCAGTACTACTCGTTTTTCATCTGCATGGCTTCTCTATTTTTCCTATTAAATTCAGAAAAAAGAAGAAAGATTTTGTTTCATGGATTTGTTTTATGCATAGTACTGATCTTTTCTGGTTTTGTTTTGCAGGAAGCCTTGCATTGCATAACCAACGAGTATCTGCAACCGAGGTATCTAAAACTTCCCTTTCTCTACTTTCTCCTTGCATCTCTAATGTTTAATTCAAAACCAAGCAGGAAAAGAAAACTTAAATCTCTCTCTCTCTCTCTCTCTCTCTCTCTCTCTCTCTCTCTCTATATATATATATATATATATATATATATATATATATATATATATATATATATATTTCAATAATCTTGCTTTTAGAATGTTCATACCATTACCCATGTCTAGCAAATTTCTAGGTTTATATTGGGTTGTTTTCCATTTTTTGCAGAACTAATTTGACCTTTGTTAATTTATTAAATTAAAAGCAATCCATTTATCAAAGATCCAAATTAATTAGCTGTATTCTTGTGCAACCTGTGCGTTATCAGACATCCTAGCCAACTAACCTACCAGCCATCAAATATATTATCAGTAGTTATAGCTAACCACATAAAATATTCAACCAGTGAAGCTTATTTATATCTGCAAGTGTGAACGCTAGCTAAGAAGCATGCAAGAAAAATTATTCAATAATATTACACTGTGATGTTCTACCTGTTTCGTTTTTAGAGCACATGCCGATCACTGTTAGGGTTTTCCTGGTGCAGGTGGTGACTACTGAAATGCCAATACAAGAGGAAGAAAGGAGGATGGAATTGGAACTAAATGACTACCCGGGGTCTGGCGCAAACAACCGCCACGATCCGAGGAGTCCTGGAAAACCTTAGATTTTAGTACCAATTTGATCGTTCGTAGTGTGAATGAGTAGGCAGAGTTTAGTGTTTTGACAGTTCTCATCTCATGTTAAAGAGTAATCAGTGGTGTCTTTTACTACATGCTATAATTATTCTAGCAAAATAGAGTTTGCTCATAGTTCTATATATGTAACTTGCAATACTAGTTTTTGTTCTAATCTGTTAATGTCACTTTTTTGGATCTTTCTTTTTTCTGAGTTTTGGGAGGATTGTTTCTTGTCAAATAAATTGCTGCAATATTGATGAAAGGATTAAACTGCCCCATTATTAGACTAAATATTGTGGGTCTTTTTTTCCCCTTTCAATTTATCTTTTTTCTTGGTAAAGAGAAAATCAGGTGCAAATTAGTTGACTCTCTCCTCAGCCTTTCTAATACCCTGTTTTTGCCAAGATGGGGTTAGAAATGCTAAAAGACAGATCCAACAAATAGCGGTTGCTTGAAGAGTTGATTCATGCACTAATTAAAAGCCAAAAAAAGGTCACGATTAGAATATACCTGGAAATGTATATCTTTAGATCCTTTTATTTCTTGCGTTTCTGTTAGAGTAGTCTATAGATTGACTCTTTGTTTCTCTTTAAAAGTCCCTTGTCAAACTAAAAGTAAGATTTTTATTCATAGATCTATATGTGTATTCACAATTGAAATAAAGAATGGTTCGACCTTGGCAATCAACTTATGATTACAGTTCTGAATAATTAGTCTATGCATAGCGCTTTATTATTCTGTTTTGTGTCTATGGTATTTTAATTATTTTTGATCAATTAAAATCTACTGATATGAGCTTATTGTGAGAGTGGGTGGGATCTATCAAGAGCCTTAGATTCACAAAGTGGCAAAGATCATGGGAAAATGAGGGGAAACGCGTGCATCGCCGAAACAAAATGGTTTCTTTGAACGATAAAACCGTTATTTGTTTGATACAACTCAAACTCTTCCTTCTTTCTGCCAATTTACCGTATGCTTTTTCGGGTGACGCACTTTTGACTGCAGCTTATTTAACTGTAGGATTCCTATTTATGTTACTTCTGTTTGTACCCATTTGAATATTTGTTCCAGCAGCATCCAAATTATTCTTCACTTTGTGTGGTTGGATGTACTTATTTTGTTTCACGTTACTTTTCTATAGTGTTGATGGTATTGGTTTTCTAATCAAGGGCTCGAAAGCTACTTTCTTCATTTGATGACTTCTTTTTCACCACCTTGTCCCAAGCTTTCTTTGCTCGAAACATTTTTGATAAAAAGAATGCTATGATGTTTCACTTACCTTATGTAGCATTATAGGTCACTTTGTGGATCTAATACGTCTTCACCCGACCTGACTTGTTCTTACCTCTTCACGACGATTTCAGAAGAGGGGGGGCGTACAATAAAGCATAAGGAGATTAACTATAAAGCTTCCAAGATCTCGTTCATTGAGTTAACGTCTCATCAACTGCATTCTTTATTTCCAGGTTTCCTAAAGAAAAACTTCTCAAGTAGAAAATCTAAACTGCTCTATATTGAAAATTTCTTTGAAGATGTCTATATGAAAATCTAAACTGCTCTATATATTGAAAATTTCCATGATACAGTCTTCTACATCGAAGATTACAAATTTAACATGTTCTTCCTTCTCCATATCGACACCCTGCTACTAGATATTCTAAATAACTTCATGTCATTTTGATTTATCAGTTTCATTCCTCTTAAACATTCTTTTGCTCAGCCTCAATCCCATAAGGGAGCTTCTTCAGGTCCAAATTGCCAGAAACATAAGCAAGATGAGTTAGATGCGCTGCATAAGACCGACACTTGCGATCTTATTCCACTACCTTATTAAACATTTAATTAGTTGCATGTGTGGTTCTAGCTCTGCAAAATGATCTGGGAGATAGAACATCAGCGGGGACCAAATTTTGGTAACCCCCTCTGATGTTCAAGCCAGTCACAATCCGAGGAAATTATGAATGGAATTGAAAGAGAGAATTTTGGAGCTCATACCTTCGGTGAGGTCCCCTGACCCCCTATTTGTAGATGATGAGTTACCTGAAGTTTGTTGAGTCAGCAATCCGCCAACTGAGGTAGCTGGTTCTACTGACTTTAGAACTTCTAAACTCAGCATATTGCCTTCCAGTACAAGTATTGTGTACATTATGCCTCTATTTTCTTGGTCGGCTTTTAGAAAAATTGAGTAGGAAAGCAATGAGGAAACTGATAATACTAATACCATGTAAATATATATGCTATGTTCGATGACGATGCATCCGACTATTTTACAATCGAGCATCTTAGAACCTTCTAATAAGTATATTCAGGTCTATACTCACGAGTCCTAAGAGTATTAGGGCATCCTATCAAGTTAAGACTCGGAATCCTACTGGAAGTAGGATTCAACTTGCTTATAAATTCGGACAAGTTTTGGACAGACTGGGACCTTCAATTTGTTCGGGCAATATCTTTCTCATATGATGTCCGTTTTCTATGATTTTGACTCGTATCTAAGCTAAGGTAAGGATATATCTAATAAAGATGATCCGATACCTTAACTGTTGACCATATCCTATAGTAACTCGTAGAAAAACAGAGAACTTGTTGTACAACAGTTGACATGGCGGGTCTTTCCAATCTACCTCCATGTACCTCTTATTCTATAAATAGGGGTCTGAACCTTTATCAGAGGTATCTTCTTCTCATTACTCTTAATTACCATTCTTTCATCTCTAAGTTTCATTACTGACTTGAGCGTTAGAGGGCACTTGCCAGGTTATGTCCGGCGACACTAATCTTTGGTTGTTTTGCAGGACTCTATGAAGATTCTCTAAAATTTCCAAGATCTCTCTTACTAAATTAGTACTTTATCATTGGTGATTTCATTGAGAGCTGAATTCAAGCTCTTGATTTCAATTTCATGAAGATGGGGGCTAACATGATGACGGAGATCAAAAGATGCAATCAAGAACAAACAAATTACTCTTTTTCTATAGAAACCATCCAATCAGATGAATTGATCAAGATGAGTAATACATGGTAGATTGTTCAAGAATGAGTAATCCGTGATCGATTGATCAAGACAAGTAATCCATGATGGATAATAGGTCCTAACAATTCAAGATTTCATCTTTAGTAAGAGTTAAATCAGAGATTCAAGTTTTTGTTTTTGATGGGCAATCAAAGTCTGAGATCTTCTTGTGATCATAAAAGAGGTATGCTAAAATTGATTGTGATCATTAATGAGGCACGCCAATCTAACTTTTTTTTTAATTTTCTTGCTAATGCAATTTAAATCATCTTTGGAGAATGAGTTATATGAATTCTTGATAATTTAAAGAAAGGGGAAAGAATAATAATAGACAAGCTCTCTCTATCTCTCTATAAGGCAATTTTCTTTACAAATTATTATTATTATTTTTCACCATCAAGATTTATCTCTCTATGAGACGATTTTCTTTAGAAATTATCATTATTTTCAACCATCAAGATTAAAGCATCTTATTGAGATAATGGCAGTGTCAAATCGATAAGATCTTTTTTTGTTAATACTCGAAATTACTCTTTAGAGAGATATCTCCGTATCCTTGTGAATTATTTTCTCAATGATTTATATATTTAGACAAAAGAAGTTTCAGTTTACAAGTTTACAATGGGGTATACTTTCCTATGAAATTAGTTCTAAGTAATTTTAATCCTTGAATGCATTTCTATAATCTTTCTGCTATTCATGGAAGGATTTTGGTTCAATCTGTCAAAAAAAATTTCTAATGTTTTTGGCGATGCAGTTTAGTTTATTTAATAAAGTCCAGTAATTCTTTCATTGAAGTCGAGCAAATTTTATTGGCTTATATAATATAAACTCTATATTATTTACCAATAATCAAGTTTTACGAGTTTTTTCTATTTCTTTGAATGATATAACAATTTTCGGAATCAACTTTTTGCCTGAATTATGATGATCAAGCACTTGTTTCATAAAGTTTTTTTTTCTTACCTTATATTATCGATCGTCACCCAAGTAGCTGAGCTTGCTCACCACAGAATTGGGGAGTGTTCATAGAACATGCAGTTGGCAATATGCCAAACAAACAAAAACATTAGCATTCCACCTAGAATGATGCCGAGTTGCCTAAGTTTCATTTCTTAACAACTCAGTCCCTCCAGTCCACAAATATCAACTAGAATGATGCAGAGGATGAAGAGGCTTAGGATAGTCAGTTGTCGTTACAAAAAAAAACCTATCCCCCTAAGTCTATAACATTCGTTGCAAGATGACATCAAGTAAAGTTATACATTCGGGTCGAGTATGATTACACTCCCTGTCCCAAAAGAATTATCTAGGTCAAGTAAGATTACATTCCCTGGCACAGAAAACTATTTAGGTCGAGTACATAACACTCTTTGTCTCATTCAAAGAACTCAATCTCATTCAAAGAACATGTTGAGTTCTCTACAATCCCTGTCTTAGTTTGAAGAAATAGGTTGGGTCCTTTACACTTCCTGTCCCCAGTTCGAAGATGCAGGTTGAATCGTTAATATGCAGGTCGAATTTCCTACACTTTTTGCCCCATTTTACAAAATCCAATGGTTGTTTACCCTGATAACTCTTTACACTCTTCACAAAGAATGTTGATGATGAATAAATGATGACTTTCTTACTCAAAAATGTGATTTTTTCTACTAGAATAATTCATTTGAGAAGGAAAGATCAAAACCCTGCTGGCTAATATCGAATATTACCTAGAAGGTTACAGAAAACTCAGTCGAAGTAAGAGTACCATCTCTTTTCACCGGGGTGGTTAATTCGTGGAAGGAAAGATGTAGTCTTACCCTACCAAGTAACTCGAGGATGTAGGATAATGTTCGATTTATTTCATAATGCCTAAGTTAAAGAGATTTAACGTAAACAAAGACCTTACCTCCGTAAGAGGCTCGAGATATTTGAAGCGCCGCTTTATAGTAGCTCAACACCCTCAGTCGCATAATCAAAAAGACTTATGCCGGTCGAACATTGCTTTATAGCAGATCAATCTCATAGGCTCAATATGAATTCCCTCACAGACATGTATATAGAAAGAGACTTGAGTTGGTCTGACAATTGCTTCAATAGCAGCTCGATCCATCAAGCCCAAAAACCACTCAAATGAAATTGTTTTACAGAAAACTACGAGTGAAAGAAGTTGTTTTATAGAAAACTAGAAAAATAATGCATGGACAGGTGAACCACCAAGTTCTGTCAGCTAACTCCTATTGCCTTTTGGCAAAGGAATCAAGAGTAAACAGAATAAAATCCTTGAACTCCTTGCTATCTCTCATGAAGGAGTCCAATAGACCGAGAGGACTGGAAAGACTACTTGTCAACCTTAGAAGACATACCGGATGGCTAACTTCGACTTGATGCGAAGAATTTGCGTCTGGTTCTTCTCTCCTACAGCAGCCCCAAAACTTTCTGAGCGCTTGAGCCGGAGGAATCTCTTGTGTTGGCACTCTCTAGTTTGATCCTTTCAACAAATTATACTCCCTAAGTAGTAGGGTGAAGCATTCTAGGATAAGCAACTCAAAGTTCACAATGTCAATATTTGAAAGGCCAAAGAGACATGCATTACAATTGGTAAAAGTAGTGGTCAGTTGCTAACTCATGATGTGAGCGATAAACAAGGGTTTCATTGTTTCAGACAGTAGCTCTTCAAATAGCTCTCACCTTGAACAGTGATCAAGAACTTTGCTAGTTCAAACTTGAACCTCTTTAAGTGGATACTTGTTAATGAATCTTGCTAATTCGACCACTATGTGACCATCAAGAACTTTATCATATCTTCTTTTTAAATGATGATAAAAAAGATCCAGTAATGCAATCTAGTCGACTTGTGAACTTGGGTTCATTCAAGCAGATTAAGAATATATGCTTCAAGCAATGTACGAACGGATATGCTTCGAGTAATTCATGAAGGGTGTTCAACCTCTGAAGATGAATGCTCTTGTAACATCTCATTCTCAGAATACGTACTTAGTTATGTATTCAGATTCTCAATCATATTTTTCAATTTATTTCCTGTATTTGTTTTTATTTTTAAATATTTATGCGATCGTTTTGCATTTGATCTGGATTTGTGAACTCAGAGTCAGCCTTAATCTGAACCGGGAATCCAATCCTAGTGTATTATTTGATTTGATCTTTTTAGTAGACAGATTTGACCAATTTCAATTTCAAATATCGTTTTTCAATATTTTTAGATTTTTTATGATTTTTTGAAATTTTTTGAATTAAATTGCAAAATCTTCAAATCAGTGTCGACCGGCATCGCTGGTCGATTTCAGGATTTTTAATTTACAAACAGAGTTAAATTTCTAAAATTTGCTTTCACATATCTCTTAAAACCACATTTTCTATTCTAGTGTATTTTTAAAGAATTTTCTGAATTTATCAAAACTCACTCGGATTTGGTGTCGACTAATATTGTTGGTTGATTTCAGAATTTTTAATTTGAAAAGGGATTTTATTTCTGAAAGCTGATTTCATATTATTCCTTAGGGTGATGTTTTCTACCTCTAGGTAATTTTGAGATTTTCTAGACCAGTCGATATTTCCCGATACTATAATAATATTATTATTTTTTTGAAATCTTTCATTTCTTTCTTTCTTTTCCTTTTCTTTTACCCTCCCATCACCAACTGCCGACCCACTTCTTCTTATTAACTCCCTATCCTCTCCATTTCTCTCTCTCTCTCTCTCTCTCTCTCTCTCTCTCTCTTTCCTTTTCTTTTCCCTTTTTCCCTTCTTTTTCCTCCTCCTCTCCCTTTCTCTCCCTCTCTTCTCTGATCTAGCACCGTCACCCTCCTCCGACGAGCCCCCACGGCCGGCGAGCCACCACCACCCCTACACTGACCTCTTCACTCCCCCACTCCTTCCTCCACCTCCTCCATCATCAAAATCTCCATCATCTCCTTCAAAATCCCACCACCACCACCTTCTTTCCACCTCCAAATTCTTCAAATCCATCACCACCACCACCAAGCTACCTCCTCAATTATATCTTCCACTACTTCCTCCATCTCCCACTCTCTCTAATTTCATCTCCATCACCATCAAAACCACCACCATATCCATCATCACACCTCCAACACCAACACCCCCAACTTCTCCTCTCCCTCCTTTTGGGGGTGCCCGGCGGCCACCCGTGCCCGGCGGCCACCCGTGCCCGGCGGTGACCGGCGCCGCCCCCCAGTGCCGCTAGCCCATGGCCACTCCCTCTCTCTCTTTCCTGTCTCTCTCTGATCTGTTTTTGTCTCTCTCTGATCCATTTCTCCCTCTCTCTGTTTTCGTCTCTCTCTAATCTATGTTTCTTCCTCTCTCTCCTATTCTTTTTCTCTCTCTAGCTTTCTCTTTCTTTCTCTCCTAGCTCTCTTTTCTCTCCTTAGATCTTTCTCTTCGAGCTCTCTCTTTCTCTCTAGATCTTTCTCTCTAGATTTTTCTCTCTATCTCCCTCTTTTTTTCTCTCTCTAGAACTCTTTCTCTCTTGCTTACTCTCTCTCCTCCTCTCTTATTTCTCTCTCCTCTCTTTTTCCTCTCTCTTATTCTCTCTCTCTCTATATATATATTTTAAATAAAAATATTGGTGGCGTGTCTTGTATGCGTCGGAAAGGAGGATTCGATTGTAAAATTCTTTTGATTGGATAGAAGATTACAACAGATCAGTCTTCCGATTACAAGGGAGGGAGGATGTTGAGTCTTGAATCCTCCCTTTGTTTAAGGCTGGGTTCTTCAAGTGGCGGTGGAGAGTGAATCTTGTTCTCCGTTGACCGGGTGACCGTCGAGACCTTCCAGGGATCTCCTCTTCGGATGGTAGATGGAGTAACTTAGCTCTGTCTACCAAAACTCTCAAAGAGAAGATAGACAAAGAGCAACTTGAACACAGCAAGTTCTCTGAAGGGTTGAACTCTCTCTCTTTCTTTTCTCTCAGAGCTCTTTTCTCCCAGAAATCATCCGACCGAAAATCCGACCCCTTCTTCATAGCGACGGGGCTATTTATAGGGGTTTCAGGGGCGTACGTGCCTCCTAAAAATACTCCATAATGGGGGCTAACTTTTCCCGTTATGTGGGCCGTGATTGGCCCCGAAACCGGGACGGTTACAACTGAGACGCGGGTTTCGACCCACGCGCCTTGATGTAGCTGAGACGCGGGTTTCGACCCACGCGCCTTGGTGCGGCTGAGACGCGGTTTCGACCCACGCGCCTTGGTGCGGCTGAGACGCGGCTGTCGAGCCTCGCGCCTTGATGCTGCAGTGTTGGCTGAGACGCGGGTTTCGATCCTCGCGCCTTGGTGCTACTGAGACGCGGCTGTCGAGCCTCGCGCCTTGATGCTGCTGAGACGCGGCCAAAATTAGCCTTGCGTTTAGAACTTGGAATTCTGCTTTTTAATGGCTTGTCTTTTAGTGATTTTTAGACAGCCTACAGAACCCCCTCCAAAGTTTTCGACATTCCGCAGTTAAGTGGGACGGATTTCGAAATACTTTGGACTCTAGCTGAGCTCACCCTTATGACTGGACTGTCAATGCTCCGGGTTTGATCTTATCTGGAGTATGGTCTTCGTGAGTGTATTGTGGAACTCTTTGAAGCCACCAAAGTTGATCGTGTTGAGTGTCTAGATGCACAGTCTAAACCTCCCCGATTGCTTTAAGCCTGTCGTGGGTGCACTTTAAGCCAGGAGTGGACGGTCGTCTGCTTGTGCCAGTGTAATGTTGAACCGATTTGCAGAAGTAAGGACTGAATGCCAGTTCTTTTGGGACGCAGGGATAGTACTGCTTTTAAAGATGCGACTTTCATAGGGTGCATCTTTTGAAATAAAAATGCGACTGTTATTCCATAAGGCAGACGCGATTTTTGTCTGGGTTGGAAGGTTGCGAACTTCGGAGAAACGCATCTTTTTGGAGTGAAGTCGCGACTTTCTGAACGCAACTATGGCCGTGCTGAAAGGATGCGTCCATTGAAGAGGCGCAACTGTTGGGTGCAAATCCGTGCCATGCCATGAGTGCACTGCCACGTGTCCTGTGGAACCGACGGGACATCTTCTTTTTGGTGTGCGAACTTTACGCTGCATTAAATGCACTGTCCACGCGTCAGGCGGTGATTCGACGTCGAGCCAAGCGCCGCGTATCTTTGCGAATCGCCGTGCCTATAAATGGCAACAATCGTCAAGAGAGTCATCATTTAGTCTCTCCTTTCAGCAGTCCATTACTTAAACTGTTTTTCCTTTGAGGGCGAATGCTCTGAGTGATTCTGCCTTCGCTCTTCAAGGACTTTTATCTGGGACTTGCCTCCATGGACGATGATGACCCAGAGCTATCATGCTTCTGTTTAGCCTCTCTAGAAGATTACCACTGTCAAGTGATTTCAATAACAGAAAGCGTCTCCTTGAGCACCTTTTATGTCCGCGCTTCGATGCAGAGAGTTCAACTCTTAATAGAGGCCTCTGCGGGTACGCCTTCTCAGTTTGCCATGACATTTTTAACCCAACTAAGTTTGAATCTTGATATTTCTTAAAGAGATTCATCATCTAGATTTTCTCCTGAAGTCTTAGTTGGTGCATTCCTCTTTTGGAAGTTGCGCCATTCACTTAAACTTCTCTGGACGCGAGTATAGTAGACTCAGGCACCTGGCCGCAGGCTTTGCACATAGAGCTCGCGTCTTGGGGCTGTCGACTTAAGAGAATTTCAACTCAGACTGGAGGTCTCAGGCTTGAATCTTGCAACTCCTGTTCATCCAACAGGGAGACGGCAATTTTCGCGTCTGATTCTCTTTGCGTCTTGCATCTTAGACATGGGTGTGAAACTAGATCGCGTTCAAATTCCGTGTATATCACAGTTTTGATTCGCGTCTGTTTCTGCCTCCACAGAAGTTTGGCTTTCTGCGTGGGCCATTCCTGCGTCTGAAGTCCTCAGCAATAGCTGCGTCTGTCACTTAATGTTTTCTGTTGAAGTATACTAAGCTTCGGATTTTCTAATTTTGTTGCTTCTTGCAGGTAGGCTTGATCATCCTTTTTCATGTTCGCTGGGCCCTTGGGAGAATATATCGGCCAGCGAACTTGATCGATGGTCGACCACAGGAGAAGAAGTCATGACTCATGTCTTCAGAAGATGGGGACCGGACCCTCACCAAGATCTCTTTGGATTCAATGCACCAGTCATGCTTCTTGGCATGGCATGGTCAGAGTGAGGATGGCGGCGAGGGTAGCGGTGGATATAGTGGTGGGTAGCATCCCCTGTGAGGTCTCAAAACCTCCTCTTTACCCAGAAGTGACATCGAGGAAAGCTCTATGCTCACTGGATGACCTTCTGGTAGAAGAGATGTTCATCAACGAGGGGGTCGTATCCGCCACTTCGGATGGTCAGGTAGGATCAGAAGATTCTGCTGCCTTTCGACCTCAAGAGAGACTTCTTCGATGTTTACATCATGCATCGTGGTGCAACCAGCTTCTGATCGTTGCCACAATGTCCGATCCTACTTTGGCGCCCTTCAAACATCCTGTACTTAGAATTGTATGCAGCTTTGAGGAGTGAGTGCAACCTCTGAGAGAGAGAGGGACTTCTTTGTGTACTCCTTAACTGTAACACTCAATCTCATTGTATAAGAGAGCGTTTTGTATCACTTTCATATGCCTGGATATAAATAAAAGTGACACTTTTCTTTTTGTCTCTTCTATTGTCTTGGACTCTCTCGTTTCTTTTTGGTCAGACACATAGAAGAAAAGAATCTTTGGCTTGTCAAAACTATGATGAAAATTTTAACAAGTCAAGTTTTGTGGAGAAAAGATCCTATTTCAGGAACCCCACAATGCTGTCAGAGGTGTGATATTAACTTGACAAGGATAAAATGATTTTTGGTGGACCTGCTACTTTATAATAGAAAGTAACAGGTTGAATTGGTACCCCCAGGGAAGGTGAGCTCAACTGGAGAGTCGATGAAAACACTGTTAACGGTGTAATGTTAACCTAACAATATTTTTGGGTAGACTTGTTATTCTGTTGAGGAGAATAACAAGTGAGACTAGACTCGCGGGAAATCTAGGAAAATCTTTACCGTTAGAGGTGTGATATTAACTTAACGGGTTGAATGAAGTCTTGTCAGAAGTATGATGTTAACTTGAAAAGAATGTAAGTCAGAGGTGTGATATTAACTTGACTCAGAAGCATTTCAGTTTTCGCCCAGGAAAACTGAAAGTGTCACTGTCATAGGTGTAATGTTTAACTTGACAATGAGGGTAATGCTAGAGGTATAATTTTGAACTTGGCATTAGTCATCTCGACTTCAACGAGGAAGTCCGAGGAAAAGTCATGGCCATAAGTGTATTGTTGAACTTGGCGATGACCTGGATGCTAGAGGTGTAGTGTTAAACTTAGCATCATTCATTTCAGCTTCGATATGGAAGTCTGAAGGAAGGTGACTGTCAGAGGTGTGATGTTAACTTGACAGAAACTCGACGTACTGTTTAGAAGTATAGTGTTAACTTAACAATAATTTGTCAGAGGTGTGGTATTAACATGACAGAAATTGATTTGCGATATGAGCAATTTGAGGACCTGTCATTCTATTGATGAGAATTGGCAAGTGGAGTTTAAAAATGTCAGAGGTATAGTGTTAACTTGACAAATTTGGATTCGCGATATGAGCAATTTTGAAGACTTGCCATTCTATTAATGAGAATTGGCAAGTGAAGTTTGAAGTGCCAGAGGTATAGTGTTAACTTGGCAACGACTGTATTTCGTAGACCTACCATTCTGTGGATGAGAATTGGTAAGGGATTTTGGAGGGGAGAGTGGAGTCAAGTCCACTTAGGATTTTTAGCAAACCCTCAGCTATCAACAGATTTGAGGTGTCTTTACCAACTACCGTTTGAGTTGGGCTAGCCATGCTATTCCCCTCAGCATGATAAGTTGTCGAAGGCTTATGTTGGGCTTAGAAGCCAACATTTTCCTTTATCCTTAGCCGTTGAGGCGTCGGATCAAATGGGAACATGTCCCTTAGGATTTTTAGCAAATCCTCAGCTGTCAACGGGTTTGATATGCCTTTACCAACTACCGTTTGAGTTGGGCTAGCCATGCTATTCCCCTCAGCATGATGAGTTGTCGAAGATTTATGTTGGGCTTAAAAGCCAACATTTTCTTCTGTCCTTAGCCGTCGGAGGCGTCGGATGTTTTAATGAAGAAACTCTTCTTGTTTTGATCAGAGGTTAATTTTGAACTTGATCGGAGGAGGAGTACTATTAAGGATAGTACTTCTTCAAGAATCTGCCATTGATCGGCATCATGAGTGTATCACCATTTGAAGTTATGAGGCGATACGATCCATTGGAGTAGACTGACTCTACTACGAATGGTCCTTCCCATTTGGGTTGAAATTTTCCTTTTGTCTTGTGCGTCATCACCATGGGTCTTCTGACGGCTAAGACAAGGTCACCTTTCTTGAAAGTTCGCACTTTGACTTTCTTGTTGAAGGCTCTGGTAATCCGGGCTTGGTAAAACTCGATTTGTTGTTGGGCCTGCAGACGTTTGTCATCCAAGGCTTCCAATTCTTGGAGTCGCTGTCGATGCTTCTCCTCTATTGTCATCTCCGCTGTCAGGGCGACGCGTAGAGATGGAATTTGGATTTCGAGTGGAAGGACGGCTTCACACCCATATACCAAAGAAAATGGCGTAGTTATAGTCGGGGTTCGCACAGTTGTGCGGTAAGCCCATAAGCATTCACCCAGCTTGTCGTCCCAATCACGTTGACTTTTCGAGACGAATTTCTTGAGAAGCTTGCCAATGGTCTTGCTGAAAGCTTCTGCGAGGCCATTAGCGGCGGGGTAGTATGCCGTTGAGGACACACTCTGAATTCTAAACTTGGCGCAGAATCTCTGGAAAGCCTGACTGATGAACTGGGGTCCGTTGTCGTGGACAATTCGCCGAGGTACCCCAAAACGGTAAATGACGTGATGTTTCACGAATTTGATCACATCAGATGATTTCACCTCCTTCAAAGGGACGGCCTCAGCCCATTTGGAGAAGTAATCGGTTATTGCCAAAATAAACCGATGTCCTTTTGATGATGGAGGGCTGATAGGGCCAACCACATCCATCCCCCACATTTCAAATGGCCAAGTAGAAGCCGTGGAGTGAAGGTAGCCTGGTGCTTGATGGATGAAATCGCCATGTACTTGGCAGGCGTGACATCTTTTGGCATAGGTGATGGCGTCAGCGATCATCTTGGGCCAATAATATCCCAATCTTTGGAGTCGGTATGCAAGTTTTGGGCCAGGTTGATGGGCTCCACACATGCCGTCATGGGCTTCTTTCAATACCTCCTGTGCCTCCTTTTGTGAAAGGTAGCAAAGCAAGATCCCGTCATGCGATCGACGATACAGTGTTCGCGTAATCGCATTATAGTAGTATTTGGGGGCTTTCCTTCGAATGGCAGCCGCTTCTTTAGTGTCTTCAGGCAGGATGCCATACAGGACATAATCAATGTAGGGGAATCGCCAGTCTCTAGGCTCTGGACCGGTCGACAATTCCAGCGGTTCTTTACTTTGAGAATCTCCCTTTGACTCCTGATAGTCCTTAAGAGCAATTCTCGGGCAATACAGGTCGTGGTTGTAGACGAATATCTTCTCTATTGCTCCAGCTGGAAGAGCTAAGGAGGCCGCGAGGGATGCGAGTGCATTTGCATGCGCATTTTGCCTGCGCGGTACATGATCGATGTAGAAGTTTGTGAACCTCTCGGCCATGTGGATAGTTGCGTTGTAGTAGGGTACTAGGTCCTCATGTCTGACTTCGTACTCCCCGCGAACTTGGCTGACGATGAGTTTAGAGTCGCCGTATGCCTCGAGATTTTTAACGCCAATCTCATCGGCGAACTGCATCCCAATCAAAAGAGCGTTGTACTCCGCTACATTGTTGGAGCAAGATTCGGTAAGCGAAATGGCTCGGGGAATCACATAATTCTGTGGGGAGACGAGTACTACTCCTACCCCTGCTACTAGGTGTCCTTTTGGGCTTGTTCTGGATGCACCGTCAAAGAAGAGTTGCCACACTTGACTTTCAAACGATGTCTGAGTCAAACATACTTTGGCCACTTCATCTGGGAGATCCTCGTAGAGTTTGGTTGCCCTCGGATCTGGGTGCTCAGCTAGGAAATCCGCCACCGCTTGTCCCTTAATAGCCTTTTGTGGTAAAAAGTGCATCTCATATTGGGATAGCAATATGGCCCATTTTGCCAGCCGGCCGTTCAATGATGAAGGCTTAGTCATAAGTAACCTCAGGGGGTTGACTTTTGATATGACGTTTATAGTTTGGCCTACCAGATAGTATCGCATTTTCTGAATGGCGAACACTAATGCCGAATATTTCTTCTCGATCGGATTATACCGATGTTTGGCTCCGATCATTGTTCTACTCAGATAGTAGATCGCTTTTTCTCGTCCTTGATCATCATTCTGAGCTAGTAGAGCTCCCAAAGAATGATCCATTGCTCGGACGTATACCAGGAAAGGTTTTCCGGATATCGGAGCTGCAAGGACTGGTAGTTGGGTGAGGTATTGCTTGATTTCCTCAAATGTTTGTTGGCAAGCGTCCTTCCAAATGAACGAGACACCCTTCTTCATTAACTTAGCGAAGGGTTGGCATCTTTCGGAGAGGTTTGAGATGAACCTGCGGATGTACGCCAATCGTCCTTGCAATCCCCTGAGTTCCTTGAGATTTCTCGGAGGTTGCATCTCCTGGATAGCGCGAACCTTTTCCGGGTCCAAATAGATTCCGGTGGAGATTACAATGAATCCTAAGAATTTACCACTGGCCACCCCCAGGAAGGACTTGGTGGGATTCATCTTTAATTGATAAGCTCGCATGATGTCAAAGACCACCTTCAGGTCAGCTATGTGATCACCCTTAGCGCGACTTTTCACCGCAATATCATCAACATAACATTCTACCGTTTTGCGCATTTGCCGCTGGAAAATGGCGTTCATGGCCCTTTGATATGTTGCCCCCGCATTCTTCAGTCCGAAGGGCATGACGGTATAGCAGTAGACCCCCAATGGTGTCCTTGAAGGAGGTGTGCTTTTCGTTGTCAGGATACATTTTGATTTGATTGTATCCTGAGAACCCGTCCATGAAGGACATTCGTTCGAATCTACAAGTATTGTCAATCATGACGTCTGTGATTGGCAATGGGAATTCGTATTTGGGACAAGCCTCGTTTAGATCACGGAAGTCGATGCAGATCCGGATCTTTCCGTTTTTCTTAGCAACGGGGACGATGTTGGCTACCCAATCGGGATGTTGCTCTTCCCTGATGAAGCCAGAATCTATGAGCTTTCTGACTTCTGATTGAATTGCCTCCATTATTTCTGGACGGAACCGTCGCTGTTGTTGTTTGACAGGCTTTAAGTCCGGATTGATGTTGAGGCGGTGCATAGCCACTTGAGAATCAAGTCCAGGCATGTCTTCGTAATTCCAAGCGAAGACATCTTTATACTCTTGAACAAGAGATATTAGATCCTTTTTCTCTGACGGTGACAGGCCGTCGCTTATGAAGCTGGGCTTAGGATTAGCCTCATCTCCCAGATTGATCTGAACAATCTTGTCTTCTGTGGGTGGCTCTCGCTGTTCAAAGCGGGTATCCCAGAGAGTATTTAAATGTTTGATCCAAGGGTCCGTATCGGACTGGATCATTTCTTCATCTTCGTTTTCCAGGTGGCTTGTTGAAACCATATTCACTGAAAGTTCTCCGAAGATGTTGCCGACGCTGACATCTGACTCCCACGATGACGTGCCTGAAGAGTTTTTATGGCCTGATGACCCTCCAGAATCAGAGGCTGATGGAGCCGGAGTTGATACATAGCCCAACCCCCTGCGAGTCTGATGATAATAATCGGGTGCTTTTCCTTTCGGCACAAAGGATCGAAGTAGCGTTCTCCTTCCTTTGCCAAAGTTCAACCCGGGTCCGCTTGTTACGTCATACCCCATGCGTTTCATCATTCTGAGTGCTTTTGGTTCGTAGTGATCGAACTGAGGGGTTCCTCCTCGCCTTCCGATTCTTCGTGGGGCGTCGGTTCAGACGAGATTCGCCCAAAAAGAATTGGTTTTTGACTTCTCTGTCTTGCTGGAACCATAAATGTAGATTCTTGCGCATTACCATTATCTTGGTATGTCTCGAAGGACGATTTCACTGGTACATGCAACGATGTCAAAGCATCCATTGTCGACCAGAGATCATCATCTACTTCGGTGCTAGTGTCTGACGGTACGGAATCAGAAGTAAATACAGGAAAATACGCTAAATCTAATTCTTCATTAATGTACCAACCGCCTACATCGTCGGTGGTATTATCAACATCGAGCTTATTAATGCTCTTTACAAGTGGTTCCAACTCCCACAAGCACTCTTCTTTTTCTGGCTCGGTGTCAGCTTCATTACCAGAGTCTGGCTCCTCTGGTTGCGGGACTTCATCCGTCTCCACGGGATCCTGATACAGCAAGGAGTCCGTGAAATAATTCTCGACTCCCTTGAACGGATGCCTTTCGGCAACCAACGTTTGCACCTTTCCACTCTCGTCAATGTATTTCATGACTTGATGGAGAGTAGAGGGAACGATGGAGTTGCGGTGAATCCACGGCCGCCCCAACAGTAGGTTATAGGAAGTGTCGACATCAATGACGTAGCATGTCACTTCCGACTTTAGGCTTCCAATCTGACATTTGAGCTTGACCTTCCCCATTGGACGGGTACTATTGGTATTGAACCCATAGATGGTTGTCTGGGTAGGGCTCAAACGATGAGTAGGAATGCCCAGATGTTGCATGACCCGGCGAGGCATGATGCTTAACGTGGACCCTGGATCCACCTGAATGCGGTTCACTTCAGATGATCCAATATACCCTGTAACGGTCCCAGATTTTATAATCTCAATCGACAGAAATGTCTATATTGATCAACAGATCATCAAATTAATCTCCAAAATTCTTAAAAATTTTGGCAGCATCTCCTTTGTAAATATTGATATGTCCCAAATACACATTTCACATCACAATAATTTCGGCCAACACCAGCCTACTTATCTTAAATCCAAACATATAAGTCAAGGTCAACAATCGCCCATGCAGTCATGATAATATTTTGGCTCACAACGGCCCGTATTCTCTAAATAACAATTTCGGCTTGACATCGCCTACATATATGGAGACAAAGAAACATATACCCGAGAATACCCCTCTCGGCATGCAGAACATAACCCAGAATTTCCATAACTCTAACTTAATCGTAGTCATTACAAACTACCTTATCCTTACATCAATATCTCTAACAAGGAATAATACATGCTACATGTACATATCAACTTTCATTAAGGTTATGAACAACAACTCTTGCAAAGTAATAACACATCACTATATCTGTAATAAGTTTACTGTTAATGAAACTTCTTCACAAACCGCCCAAAGCCTAAATTCGGCCTCCATCTCGCCGCAACCTGAAAATATGAAACTGTGAGGGAGTGAGCTCAACAGCTCAGTGAGGAGAGGAAGAAAAAAAAATTTAGGAGTGATATATTTGTCGAAAAAGAAAGGAACATACTTTTCTTCAAATATCAAACGAGCGTGGATAACAAAAGAAACATTGATATCACAATCAATAGTCAACTCAAACAATCTCTACGCTCTGCAAAAAGGCCTGACTCTTTTGGCTAATGATTCTATAATTCAAATCTTAGCACTATATTCTACAGAGTTATGATATATCCAATATTTTTCTTTTAGTGCCTTAGCTTATTTCTAAATTCTTTTCAGGTATATGTACCTCCTGTACCAGTCACAATGATGCTCTAAACACAATAAGTTACTTTCAATATTACATGTAACACAAACATGCTTATGTGTATCGTATCACACTTCAAGTGCTATATGAATAAACTCGTAAACATACGCACTTCATATAATATTGTATTATCTCTTATAACAGGGCAGTCCCACATCAGGGACAAGCATACGTCACTATGCATTAGAATAAGCGCATCATTACCTCATAATATACGGCCCAACTCATACCTCGTCTTTACCCATTCAGATTCTACATAACACACAAACATACCATTATGTGTATATGTACAAGTAGTGCATGGATTAGACTGTACACTGTCACCCAAAATATAATATTTCATTTCAATTGGCTAAATCTATATTATGATGTTTTCATTATCATACGCGATAACACATTCAACATACCCCTAGTGTCACACACACATATATATCACACATAACCATTCATTCTCAATCATTTAAATATATATATATATGTGTGTGTGTGTGTGTGTGTGTGTGTGTGTATAGCACCGTCTTCGCACTCCGCCCGTGCCATACGGGTCCCTTCCTCCGGATATATGTATATAGCACCGTCTTCGTACTCCGCCCGTGCCATACGGGTCCCTTCCTCCGGATATATGTATATAGCACCGTCTTCGTACTCCGCCCGTGCCATACGGGTCCCTTCCTCCGTAACACAACATATATATGTATATATGCACACATGGGTAATAACCCATTTGTCACAATATGACAAGTCAACCAATTACTGTAGATTACTGCTCAGCTCATAAATTTTTTTTTCCCCTTCAAGGAAAGTTTGTGGTTCTCAATATGAAAATATATAAGTACAAGTATAGGTCAAATTGTAGTAATCTACTCGACTTATTTACGTAGGTCGAGTTCTCATTCACCTTATCAATACTCGAACTTCTTAATCATATGATATATATATATATATATATAACTTAAATATTACAGATGATCACATTCATAACAAATTTTCGGTGTACACACGTATCCCAACATCAGACCCCAATACTTATATCAATCATCCAACCACACATAAACAATTGTCAACCTCCCCGCCACTCATTATTTAATCATATGATTCGGTCTTATAGCTAGTCATGTTTCTCCTTTCATACACTCGATATATGGTTAATGAAGTTACTTGATCTGCCAACAATGTTCCTAGTTTTAGTATAGTTGCCAACTATAAACAGTCCAATTCTTGTTACCGTTGCCTTAAATAATATGTCTTATACCCCCCTTCGTTTTTCTTTCAAGACAGATTCTGAGAGTTCTTATAGTCTCAGTTATTTATGAACTCGCCAATTTGAGTTGTATACAATTTTCTTCATTTGTCTTGATGTTCATACATATCATGAAGTCCGCTTTGTTTGAATAGAACAATGCCTTGATCACAAGCCCAGTGAATATGTTATAATTATTACTATTGGTATTCAAAAATCTAGTCTGGCATTACGTAGCTTCCAATTGAGTTTTGAGATATATATATACGTGTCTTATTTCACAATTTTGAGAACGCAATAAAATTCGTAAATAACCATTACACGCACACGCGCGCGCACAAAAGTATAGGTAATTTACATTAAAGATATAGTTCACAAGTCTAACTGAAAGTTCCTGACATCCCAACTCTATATAATCCATATGTTTAATCATCTCCCAGTAATAGCAAAGGATCACCTAACTACCATAACACAAACAAGTATTAAAAATTCGATAACCATAGATTTTCAATCTGTAGCGTCCTAATAAACAACAAACTTGTGACTTTGATAAGTATGCATAAGTTCTTAACTTCTCGCGTTCTAATGACTGTACCAGGATTCATAAGTTTTGACGGATGTATATGTATATAGGATTTCTTTCTAATATGATGCCGACCATAGAACATTCTCTCTCTAAAGAAGAATAAGATTAATACCAAGAGTCTTGATCTGAGCTTGTTATCATTTTATATATGGAATATAGTTGGATTAGAAACAAGTTACACGATACCTTCAATAAGTGCAAAATGACACTAATGCACCAAATTGTATTTAAGTTCGACCAATTCATCTTTTCGCGAACTTGAATACATTATAGTGCTCTAGTTCTTCCCATGTCACTGTACTTTACAGCTTCCACAAATAAGGCATTCCCCGAAATTTTCTTTTCACAGTCTATAAGACCTAAGGACATAATAAAAATTATCCTGTGGGTAAGGTCCAACGACCTGCAGAAATTTGCATGTATCTTAATCATGAGAAGTTCGGTCAACAAAACTTTTCTCATCTACATGATTAATTGTAATGACTTAACTCTTATCCCTAAATTTTCTATTAAAGCTTTTAACTATGAGCCCCAAATTTCTCAAGGAACAACTTTCACCTAAAATTTTCTACAAAGAAAGTTATCATGGAATAAGAATTTTTACACATTGTCTATGACACAATCTTATCCGGGCCTTCATTTAATCCTACTTGGTTGCATAATATTAGCTATCTTTGAAACTACCCTTGTGTCTCCATAACATATAAGTTGGATTGTGCCTCAAACAAAGCCTAATACTCCCATATGGAGATACTTTGCGAGTGACACGAACGAACCACAACAATAGCAAGGATAGCTGCATTCTTTTCACAATTTTTACAAGTTCTTCCTTTATTAAATTTGTCAATAGCAAACACATAGTACATGTTTGGCCCTTATAGTTGCAGGAAGACCAAGAGGCAGATCCAGATTTCTATAAATGCTGATGTCAATACTTTTCTTTTGCTTACAAGATGTTGGTTCTAGGTTATGTGAAATGAGTCACTCAAATAGGCACAGTGTCTCTCACACAGAATAAAAGATTATCATGATTTTCTCTCAACAAGACTATTAGCAATAAGGATTTATTATAATAAAACTAAAGGCATATATGCCACTGTTTAACTAAAATGGAACATGCATTTTTTTTATTGAATCTCAGTCGAACTTTACCCACTTTCAAAATAGAAAGTCATTAGACAACTTATTTGTTTCTAAAAGAAAGTGAAACTGAGTATTTACAATAGGATATGAGTTGTGTACGAGTTTTGATTAGTCAAACTTGAAATTCATCAAGATTTAAAATCTCACTGTTGGGACACTGATAATTAAACCATAAAATACCCATCCTACATCCACTCTCTTGTCAACCGTGACATGCACGATGGAGATATCAATAGAAATCTACGTGTGAGTAAATCACTAACCTCTCTCTCTAATTCTCAACAATTATCAAGATGCTTATAATCTGATTCATGTAAGTTCTTATTAACACAAAAAAAAATCAAGAGACTAGATCACAGCGAATTCCTTTACAATAGATTTCTAGGGTTCGAATATTAGAAATTTCAAAGCCATAATTCAATGGAATTCATGGGAAAATTTAGGCAATCAACGTAATTGAGTCCATGGATTTCTTCAAAGGAAGAATTTGAAATAAAAATTGGATCTAGGCAAGATCTCCCTCACCTTCATCGACGTCGTCCCCATGCTGCTCGCTGCCGTGAGCCGCTCGCCGTCATCCCCGCGTCGCCCGGAAGCAGCAGCCGCTGCCGGCTGCTGCTGCGGCAGCTGCTGCTGGCTGCTGTTGCAGCAGCACCAGCAGCAGCTGTGCTGCACAGCAGCACAGCTAACGGCAGCAGCAGCTGCTGCTGCGTGCAGCAGCACCAGCAGCTGTTGGTTGCAGCCGGCGCCTCCCCCTGCCGACCGCCGCATGGCCCGCCGGCGACCTTCCTCACGCACCACCACCACTGCCGGTGTTGTCGAGGCTATGTGCGCACGTCGGGGAGAGATTAAGAGTTGGGGGGAAAGAGATTTTGTGGGTGAAAGAGGAATTTGATTTCAAGTTTTAAAGAGAGAAGATTTGGGGTTCTAATTTTAGATCTAGGGATCTCATGGAGAAGAGAAGGGGGTAAGAGAGAGATATAAAGTATAATTACAATACTTTAAAGCTTTATCTAGAAAGTTCTCTCACCAACTCCCTCCACTAAGTCTAGCAGAATATCATAATATTTGTACATAAGAAATTGTTTATGTATCCATGTATATTAGGCATGTATATATATACCTACACACAAAAATCCCCTATACATGTATTTATACAAGAAATGTTTGCATCCACATAAGTTCTACACACATAAATTTATATAAAATTCAACCTATTTATTCCATTTAAATTTCCATAGAAAATTTAAGATACCCATTTCACGCGAAGATTTATTCGATCATCACCTCAGATAAATTTTGTATAACTTTACCAATCCCGGATTAAAATATTAAATTAAGATATTAAAAATCAGGATGTTACAGTTCTACCCTCCTTACAAAAGTTTCGTCCTCGAAACTTGGTATAATCAGGACTTGATAGGCATAAAACCATGACATCTCTTTCTTATATCATCAGATTTCTCTTTCCAACATCATATCTTCTTCAATCCTTCTCATCAAAGTTTCCTATTTCTCGATCAAACTCTATACAATGTTCTTACGATCTGACTTAATCTTAACTCGCTTGATATTTTAATCATTTCCTTACTCCAGTGTCCCATACCACTAGCAGCTCGTACTGAGAGCCCACACCCTCAGCCGAACACATCCGAATTATAGCATGTGGGTACCATAATCCGAACATAAGGCAATGACCAAATATCCCGCGCTTCCGGATTAGTCATACACGTAAGAACTCCTACCCCCCTTAAACCAACCATGACAAACAATACTTTCACATACATACAAGGCATAAACATGCATATCAATCATAAAAAAAATCAGCCCTATCAATTCAATCTTCTTCTACTATTCATTCTAAGTCTATCCTCTTTTTATAACCTGTGCTCTGATACCAACTGTAACGGTCCCAGATTTTATAATCTCAATCGACACAAATGTCTATATTGATCAACAGATCATCAAATTAATCTCCAAAATTCTTGAAAATTTTGGCAGCATCTCCTTTGTAAATATTGATATGTCCCAAATACACATTTCACATCACAATAATTTCGGCCAACACCAGCCTACTTATCTTAAATCCAAACATATAAGTCAAGGTCAACAATCGCCCATGCAGTCATGATAATATTTTGGCTCACAATGGCCCGTATTCTCTAAATAACAATTTCGGTTTGACATCGCCTACATATATCGAGACAAAGAAACATATACCCGAGAATACCCCTCTCGGCATGCAGAACATAACCCAGAATTTCCATAACTCCAACTTAATCGTAGTCATTACAAACTACCTTATCCTTACATCAATATCTCTAACAAGGAATAATACATGTTACATGTACATATCAACTTTCATTAAGGTTATGAACAACAACTCTTGCAAAGTAATAACACATCACTATATCTGTAATAAGTTTACTGTTAATGAAACTTCTTCACAAACCGCCCAAAGCCTAAATTCAGCCTCCATCTCGCCGCAACCAGAAAACATGAAACTGGGAGGGAGTGAGCTCAACAGCTCAGTGAGGAGAGGAAGAAAAAAAATTTAGGAGTGATATATTTGTCGAAAAAGAAAGGAACATACTTTTCTTCAAATATCAAATGAGCGTGGATAACAAAAGAAACATTGATATCACAATCAATAGTCAACTCAAACAATCTCTACGCTCTGCAAAAAGGCCTGACTCTTTTGGCTAATGATTCTATAATTCAAATCTTTGCACTATATTCTACAGAGTTTATGATATATCCAATATTTTTCTTTTAGTGCCTTAGCTTATTTCTAATTCTTTTCAGGTATATGTACCTCCTGTACCAGTCACAATGATGCTCTAAATACAATAAGTTACTTTCAATATTACATGTAACACAAACATGCTTATGTGTATCGTATCGCACTTCAAGTGCTATATGAATAAACTCGTAAACACACGCACTTCATATAATATTGTATTATCTCTTATAACAGGGCAGTCCCACATCAGGGACAAGCATACACCACTATGCATTAGAATAAGCGCATCATTACCTCATAATATACGGCCCAACTCATACCTCGTCTTCACCCATTCAGATTCTACATAACACACAAACATACCATTATGTGTATATGTACAAGTAGTGCATGGATTAGACTGTACACTGTCACCCAAAATATAATATTTCATTTCAATTGGCTAAATCTATATTCTGATGTTTTCATTATCATACGCGATAACACATTCAACATACCCCTAGTGTCACACACACATATATATCACACATAACCATTCATTCTCAATCATTTAAAAAAAATATATATAAATATATGTGTATAGCACCGTCTTCGCACTCCGCCCGTGCCATACGGGTCCCTTCCTCCGGATATATGTATATAGCACCGTTTTCGTACTCCGTCCGTGCCATACGGGTCCCTTCCTCCGGATATATGTATATAGCACCGTCTTCGTACTCCGCCCGTGCCATACGGGTCCCTTCCTCCGGATATATGTATATAGCACCGTCTTCGTACTCCGCCCGTGCCATACGGGTCCCTTCCTCCGTAACACAACATATATATGTATATATGCACACATGGGTAATAACCCATTTGTCACAATATGACAAGTCAACCAATTACTGTAGATTACTGCTCAGCTCATAAATTTTTTTTCCCCCTTCAAGGAAAGTTTGTGGTTCTCAATATGAAAATATATAAGTACAAGTATAGGTCAACATTGTAGTAATCTACTCGACTTATTTACGTAGGTCGAGTTCTCATTCACCTTATCAATACTCGAACTTCTTAATCATATGATATATATATAACTTAAATATTACAGATGATCACATTCATAACAAATTTTCGGTGTACACACGTATCCCAACATCAGACCCCCAATACTTATATCAATCATCCAACCACACATAAACAATTGTCAACCTCCCCGCCACTCATTATTTAATCATATGATTCGGTCTTATAGCTAGTCATGTTTCTCCTTTCATACACTCGATATATGGTTAATGAAGTTACTTGATCTGCCAACAATGTTCCTAGTTTTAGTATAGTTGCCAACAATAAACAGTCCAATTCTGGTTACCGTTGCCTTAAATAATATGTCTTATACCCCCCTTCGTTTTTCTTTCAAGACAGATTCTGAGAGTTCTTATAGTCTCAGTTATTTATGAACTAGCCAATTTGAGTTGTATACAATTTTATTCATTTGTCTTGATGTTCATACATATCATGAAGTCCTCTTTGTTTGAATAGAACAATGCCTTGATCACAAGCCCAGTGAATATGTTATAATTATTACTATTGGTATTCAAAAATCTAGTCTGGCATTACGTAGCTTCCAATTGAGTTTTGAGATATATATATACGTGTCTTATTTCACAATTTTGAGAACGCAATAAAATTCGTAAATAACCATTACACGCACACGCGCGCGCACAAAAGTATAGGTAATTTACATTAAAGATATGGTTCACAAGTCTAACTAAAAGTTCCTGACATCCCAACTCTATATAATCCATATGTTTAATCATCTCCCAGTAATAGCAAAGGATCACCTAACTACCATAACACAAACAAGTATTAAAAATTCGATAACCATAGATTTTCAATCTGTAGCGTCCTAATAAACAACAAACTTGTGACTTCAATATGTATGCATAAGTTCTTAACTTCTCGCGTTCTAATGACTGTACCAGGATTCATAAGTTTTGACGGATGTATATGTATATAGGATTTCTTTCTAATATGATGCCGACCATAGAACATTCTCTCTCTAAAGAAGAATAAGATTAATACCAAGAGTCTTGATCTGAGCTTGTTATCATTTTATATATGGAATATAGTTGGATTAGAAACAAGTTACACGATACCTTCAATAAGTGCAAAATGACACTAATGCACCAAATTGTATTTAAGTTCGACCAATTCATCTTTTCGCGAACTTGAATACATTATAGTGCTCTAGTTCTTCCCATGTCACTGTACTTTACAGCTTCCACAAATAAGACATTCCCCGAAATTTTCTTTTCACAGTCTATAAGACCTAAGGACATAATAAAAATTATCCTGTGGGTAAGGTCCAACGACCTGCAGAAATTTGCATGTATCTTAATCATGAGAAGTTCGGTCAACAAAACTTTTCTCATCTACATGATTAATTGTAATGACTTAACTCTTATCCCTAAATTTTCTATTATGGCTTTTAACTATGAGCCCCAAATTTCTCAAGGAACAACTTCCACCTAAAATTTTCTACAAAGAAAGTTATCATGGAATAAGAATTTTTACACATTGTCTATGACACAATCTTATCCGGGCCTTCATTTAATCCTACTTGGTTGCATAATATTAGTATCTTTGAAACTACCCTTATATCTCCATAACATATAAGTTGGATTGTGCCTCAAACAAAGCCTAATACTCCCATATGGAGATACTCTGCGAGTGACACGAACGAACCACAACAATAGCAAGGATAGCTGCATTCTTTTCACAATTTTTACAAGTTCTTCCTTTATTAAATTTGTCAATAGCAAATACATAGTACATGTTTGGCCCTTATAGTTGCAGGAAGACCAAGAGGCAGATCCAGATTTCTATAAATGCTGATGTCAATACTTTTCTTTTGCTTACAAGATGTTGGTTCTAGGTTATGTGAAATGAGTCACTCAAATAGGCACAGTGTCTCTCACACAGAATAAAAGATTATCATGATTTTCTCTCAACAAGACTATTAGCAACAAGGATTTATTATAATAAAACTAAAAGGCATATATGCCACTGTTTAACTAAAATGGAACATGCATTTTTTTTATTGAATCTCAGTCGAACTTTACCCACTTTCAAACTAGAAAGTAATTAGACAACTTATTTGTTTCTAAAAGAAAGTGAAACTGAGTATTTACAATAGGATATGAGTTGTGTGCGAGTTTTGATTAGTCAAACTTGAAATTCATCAAGATTTAAAATCTCACTGTTGGGACACTGATAATTAAACCATAAAATACCCATCCTACATCCACTCTCTTGTCAACCGTGACATGCACGATGGGGATATCAATAGAAATCTACGTGTGAGTAAATCACTAACCTCTCTCTCTAATTCTCAACAATTATCAAGTTGTTTATAATCTGATTCATGTAAGTTCTTATTAACAAAAAAAAAAAAATCAAGAGACTAGATCACAGCGAATTCCTTTACAATAGATTTCTAGGGTTCGAATATTAGAAATTTCAAAGCCATAATTCAATGGAATTCATGGGAAAATTTAGGCAATCAACGTAATTGAGTCCGTGGATTTCTTCAAAGGAAGAATTTGAAACAAAAATTGGATCTAGGCAAGATCTCCCTCACCTTCATCGACGTCGTCTCCATGCTGCTCGCTGCCGTGAGCCGCTCGCCGTCATCCCCGCGTCGCCCGGAAGCAGCAGCCGCTGCCGGCTGCTGCTGCGACAGCACCAGCAGCAGCTGCTGCTGGCTGCTGCTGCAGCAGCACCAGCAGCAGCTGTGCTGCACAGCAGCACAGCTAACGGCAGCAGCAGCAGCTGCTGCTGCTGCTGCCGCTGCGTGCAGCAGCACTAGCAGCTGTTGGTTGCAGCCGGCGCCTCCCCCTGCCGACCGCCGCATGGCCCGCCGGCGAACTTCCTCACGTGCCACCACCACTGCCGGTGTTGTCGAGGCTATGTGCGCACGTCGGGGAGAGATTAAGAGTTGGGGGGGAAGAGATTTTGTGGGTGAAAGAGGAATTTGATTTCAAGTTTTAAAGAGAGAAGATTTGGGGTTCTAATTTTAGATCTAGGGATCTCATGGAGAAGAGAAGGGGGTAAGAGAGAGATATAAAGTATAATTGCAATACTTTAAAGCTTTATCTAGAAAGTTCTCTCACCAACTCCCTCCACTAAGTCTAGCATAATATCATAATATTTGTACATAAGAAATTGTTTATGTATTCATGTATATTAGGCATGTATATATATACCTACACACAAAAATCCCCTATACATGTATTTATACAAGAAATGTTTGCATCCACATAAGTTCTACACACATAAATTTATATAAAATTCATCCTATTTATTCCATTTAAATTTCGTAGAAAATTTAAGATACCCATTTCACGCGAAGATTTATTCGATCATCACCTAGATAAATTTTGTATAACTTTACCAATCCCGGATTAAAATATTAAATTAAGATATTAAAAATTAGGGTGTTACAGTTCTACCCTCCTTATAAAAGTTTCGTCCTCGAAACTTGGTATAATCAGGACTTGATAGGCATAGAACCATGACATCTCTTTCTTATATCATCAGATTTCTCTTTCCAACATCATATCTTCTTCGATCCTTCTCATCAAAGTTTTCTATTTCTCGATCAAACTCTATACAATGTTCTTACGATCTGACTTAATCTTAACTCGCTTGATATTTTAATCATTTCCTTACTCCAGTGTCCCATACCACTAGCAGCTCGTACTGAGAGCCCACACCCTCAGCCGAACACATCCGAATTATGGCATGTGGGTACCATAATCCGAACATAAGACAATGACCAAATATCCCGCGCTTCCGGATTAGTCATACACGTAAGAACTCCTACCCCCCTTAAACCAACCATGACAAACAATGCTTTCACATACATACAAGGCATAAGCATGCATATCAATCATAAAAAAATCAGCCCTATCAATTCAATCTTCTTCTACTATTCATTCTAAGTCTATCCTCTTTCTATAACCTGTGCTCTGATACCAACTGTAACGGTCCCAGATTTTATAATCTCAATCGACAGAAATGTCTATATTGATCAACAGATCATCAAATTAATCTCCAAAATTCTTAAAAATTTTGGCAGCATCTCCTTTGTAAATATTGATATGTCCCAAATACACATTTCACATCACAATAATTTCGGCCAACACCAGCCTACTTATCTTAAATCCAAACATATAAGTCAAGGTCAACAATCGCCCATGCAGTCATGATAATATTTTGGCTCACAACGGCCCGTATTCTCTAAATAACAATTTCGGCTTGACATCGCCTACATATATGGAGACAAAGAAACATATACCCGAGAATACCCCTCTCGGCATGCAGAACATAACCCAGAATTTCCATAACTCTAACTTAATCGTAGTCATTACAAACTACCTTATCCTTACATCAATATCTCTAACAAGGAATAATACATGCTACATGTACATATCAACTTTCATTAAGGTTATGAACAACAACTCTTGCAAAGTAATAACACATCACTATATCTGTAATAAGTTTACTGTTAATGAAACTTCTTCACAAACCGCCCAAAGCCTAAATTCGGCCTCCATCTCGCCGCAACCTGAAAACATGAAACTGTGAGGGAGTGAGCTCAACAGCTCAGTGAGGAGAGGAAGAAAAAAAAATTTAGGAGTGATATATTTGTCGAAAAAGAAAGGAACATACTTTTCTTCAAATATCAAACGAGCGTGGATAACAAAAGAAACATTGATATCACAATCAATAGTCAACTCAAACAATCTCTACGCTCTGCAAAAAGGCCTGACTCTTTTGGCTAATGATTCTATAATTCAAATCTTAGCACTATATTCTACAGAGTTTATGATATATCCAATATTTTTCTTTTAGTGCCTTAGCTTATTTCTAAATTCTTTTCAGGTATATGTACCTCCTGTACCAGTCACAATGATGCTCTAAACACAATAATTTACTTTCAATATTACATGTAACACAAACATGCTTATGTGTATCGTATCGCACTTCAAGTGCTATATGAATAAACTCGTAAACACACGCACTTCATATAATATTGTATTATCTCTTATAACAGGGCAGTCCCACATCAGGGACAAGCATACACCACTATGCATTAGAATAAGCGCATCATTACCTTATAATATACGGCCCAACTCATACCTCGTCTTCACCCATTCAGATTCTACATAACACACAAACATACCATTATGTGTATATGTACAAGTAGTGCATGGATTAGACTGTACACTGTCACCCAAAATATAATATTTCATTTCAATTGGCTAAATCTATATTCTGATGTTTTCATTATCATACGCGATAACACATTCAACATACCCCTAGTGTCACACACACATATATATCACACATAACCATTCATTCTCAATCATTTAAAAAAAAATATATATAAATATATGTGTATAGCACCGTCTTCGCACTCCGCCCGTGCCATACGGGTCCCTTCCTCCGGATATATGTATATAGCACCGTCTTCGTACTCCGCCCGTGCCATACGGGTCCCTTCCTCCGGATATATGTATATAGCACCGTCTTCGTACTCCGCCCGTGTCATACGGGTCCCTTCCTCCGGATATATGTATATTGCACCGTCTTCGTACTCCGCCCGTGCCATACGGGTCCCTTCCTCCGTAACACAACATATATATGTATATATGCACACATGGGTAATAACCCATTTGTCACAATATGACAAGTCAACCAATTACTGTAGATTACTGCTCAGCTCATAAATTTTTTTTTCCCCCTTCAAGGAAAGTTTGTGGTTCTCAATATGAAAATATATAAGTACAAGTATAGGTCAACATTGTAGTAATCTACTCTACTTATTTACGTAGGTCGAGTTCTCATTCACCTTATCAATACTCGAACTTCTTAATCATATGATATATATATATATAACTTAAATATTACAGATGATCACATTCATAACAAATTTTCGGTGTACACACGTATCCCAACATCAGACCCCCAATACTTATATCAATCATCCAACCACACATAAACAATTGTCAACCTCCCCGCCACTCATTATTTAATCATATGATTCGGTCTTATAGCTAGTCATGTTTCTCCTTTCATACACTCGATATATGGTTAATGAAGTTACTTGATCTGCCAACAATGTTCCTAGTTTTAGTATAGTTGTTAACTATAAACAGTCCAATTCTGGTATTACCGTTGCCTTAAATAATATGTCTTATACCCCCCTTCGTTTTTCTTTCAAGACAGATTCTGAGAGTTCTTATAGTCTCAGTTATTTATGAACTCGCCAATTTAAGTTGTATACAATTTTATTCATTTGTCTTGATGTTCATACATATCATGAAGTCCGCTTTGTTTGAATAGAACAATGCCTTGATCACAAGCCCAGTGAATATGTTATAATTATTACTATTGGTATTCAAAAAATCTAGTTTGGCATTACGTAGCTTCCAATTGAGTTTTGAGATATATATATAATATATATATATATATATATATATATATATATATATATATACGTGTCTTATTTCACAATTTTGAGAACGCAATAAAATTCGTAAATAACCATTACACGCACACGCGCGCGCACAAAAGTATAGGTAATTTACATTAAGATATGGTTCACAAGTCTAACTGAAAGTTCCTGACATCCCAACTCTATATAATCCATATGTTTAATCATCTCCCAGTAATAGCAAAGGATCACCTAACTACCATAATACAAACAAGTATTAAAAATTCGATAACCATAGATTTTCAATCTGTAGCGTCCTAATAAATAACAAACTTGTGACTTTGATAAGTATGCATAAGTTCTTAACTTCTCGCGTTCTAATGACTGTACCAGGATTCATAAGTTTTGACGGATGTATATGTATATAGGATTTCTTTCTAATATGATGCCGACCATAGAACATTCTCTCTCTAAAGAAGAATAAGATTAATACCAAGAGTCTTGATCTGAGCTTGTTATCATTTTATATATGGAATATAGTTGGATTAGAAACAAGTTACACGATACCTTCAATAAGTGCAAAATGACACTAATGCACCAAATTGTATTTAAGTTCGACCAATTCATCTTTTCGCGAACTTGAATACATTATAGTGCTCTAGTTCTTCCCATGTCACTGTACTTTACAGCTTCCACAATAAGGCATTCCCTGAAATTTTTCTTTTCACAGTCTATAAGACCTAAGGACATAATAAAAATTATCCTGTGGGTAAGGTCCAACGACCTGCAGAAATTTGCATGTATCTTAATCATGAGAAGTTCGGTCAACAAAACTTTTCTCATCTACATGATTAATTGTAATGACTTAACTCTTATCCCTAAATTTTCTATTATGGCTTTTAACTATGAGCCCCAAATTTCTCAAGGAACAACTTCCACCTAAAATTTTCTACAAAGAAAGTTATCATGGAATAAGAATTTTTACACATTGTCTATGACACAATCTTATCCGGGCCTTCATTTAATCCTACTTGGTTGCATAATATTAGCTATCTTTGAAACTACCCTTGTGTCTCCATAACATATAAGTTGGATTGTGCCTCAAACAAAGCCTAATACTCCCATATGGAGATACTTTGCGAGTGACACGAACGAACCACAACAATAGCAAGGATAGCTGCATTCTTTTCACAATTTTTACAAGTTCTTCCTTTATTAAATTTGTCAATAGCAAACACATAGTACATGTTTGGCCCTTATAGTTGCAGGAAGACCAAGAGGCAGATTCAGATTTCTATAAATGCTGATGTCAATACTTTTCTTTTGCTTACAAGATGTTGGTTCTAGGTTATGTGAAATGAGTCACTCAAATAGGCACAGTGTCTCTCACACAGAATAAAAGATTATCATGATTTTCTCTCAACAAGACTATTAGCAACAAGGATTTATTATAACAAAACTAAAAGGCATATATGCCACTGTTTAACTAAAATGGAACATGCATTTTTTTTATTGAATCTCAGTCGAACTTTACCCACTTTCAAACTAGAAAGTCATTAGACAACTTATTTGTTTCTAAAAGAAAGTGAAACTGAGTATTTACAATAGGTATGAGTTGTGTATGAGTTTTGATTAGTCAAACTTGAAATTCATCAAGATTTAAAATCTCACTGTTGTGACACTGATAATTAAACCATAAAATACCCATCCTACATCCACTCTCTTGTCAACCGTGACATGCACGATGGGGATATCAATAGAAATCTACGTGTGAGTAAATCACTAACCTCTCTCTCTAATTCTCAACAATTATCAAGATGTTTATAATCTGATTCATGTAAGTTCTTATTAACACAAAAAAAAAATCAAGAGACTAGATCACAACGAATTCCTTTACAATAGATTTCTAGGGTTCGAATATTAGAAATTTCAAAGCCATAATTCAATGGAATTCATGGGAAAATTTAGGCAATCAACGTAATTGAGTCCATGGATTTCTTCAAAGGAAGAATTTGAAACAAAAATTGGATCTAGGCAAGATCTCCCTCACCTTCATCGACGTCGTCCCCATGCTGCTCGCTGCCGTGAGCCGCTCGCCGTCATCCCCGCGTCCCCGGCCGGAAGCAGCAGCCGCTGCCGTCTGCTGTTGCGGCAGCAGCAGCAGCAGCTGCTGCTGGCTGCTGCTGCAGCAGCTGTGCTGCACAGCAGTACAGCTAACGGCAGCACAGCAGCAGCAGCTGCTGCTGTGCTGCAGCTGCTGCTGCGTGCAGCAGCACCAGCAGCTGTTGGTTGCAGCCGGCGCCTCCCCCTGCCAACCGCCGCATGGCCCGCCGGCGACCTTCCTCACGCGCCACCACCACTGCCGGTGTTGTCGAGGCTGTGTGCGCACGTCGGGGAGAGATTAAGAGTTGGGGGGGAAGAGATTTTGTGGGTGAAAGAGGAATTTGATTTCAAGTTTTAAAGAGAGAAGATTTGGGGTTCCAATTTCAGATCTAGGGATCTCATGGAGAAGAGAAGGGGGTAAGAGAGAGATATAAAGTATAATTACAATACTTTAAAGCTTTATCTAGAAAGTTCTCTCACCAACTCCCTCCACTAAGTCTAGCATAATATCATAATATTTGTACATAAGAAATTGTTTATGTATCCATGTATATTAGGCATGTATATATATACCTACACACAAAAATCCCCTATTCATGTATTTATACAAGAAATGTTTGCATCCACATAAGTTCTACACACATAAATTTATATAAAATTCATCCTATTTATTCCATTTAAATTTCCGTAGAAAATTTAAGATACCCATTTCACGCGAAGATTTATTCAATCATCACCTCAGATAAATTTTGTATAACTTTACCAATCCCGGATTAAAATATTAAATTAAGATATTAAAAATCAGGGTGTTACATACCCTGCGAAGTAAAGGGGTCGATCATGTTTCCCTTTGACTTGGATATCATCTGCCGTGAAGGTGATGCAGGGAATATTTTGGGAGGCGTGGAGGCAATCCTCTACATCTTCTTCCTTCGGTAGCTGGGTCGTGAAGACCTCAGCATTAGCCAGAGCTTCTTGTAGAGCTTCTTTGGTCGACTTTGATAATCTGAGAAGCTCATAAAGCGTAATCCGCGCCGGGATGTTGGCTAATTGAGCCAGGACATCAAAGCTGTAAGGTGCTGTGGATCCTTCCGCTATGTCTTTTGAAAGACCTCGAGAAAACCGAAGTTCTTTCTGTTTCTCCCCGGGTTGCTTCGTGGAGAGCTTGGCTGGCTCTGCAGCAGGTCTTGGAGGAGTTACCGCCGTTTCGCCATACTTTTTCAAATATGGCTGCCCCGAATGGGTTTCTGCCACCAGCCGACTGGGTTCTGCGGCCAGAACTATTGTCTCCTCTTCTGAGTCGGTTAGCGAGGGAATATCAGTTTCCGCTTCTCGAGGAGAGGCACACACCACGTTGCAGGATGAAGCTTTTGCTTTGCCTTTGGACTTCCTGCTGGTCACAGTGGTCCATTGCTGGCCATCCACAAGGTCGGGATGGACCCACATGATCTCTCCCTGAGGTGTGGAAACGGGTACCAGGCCCTTCTCTTGCTGTTGGTGAGGGTCTGTGTTGACCATTCTCAGCTCTCCTCTTGGGATAGGGACTACTCCAGAGGGTGTTGGGGGTTGTCTCCCAAACTGGAGAACTGACGTCATATTAGCCGTCACCTTCTTCTGCTCTGGTCGGAGTTTCAATACCTCCGCGTCAATCAGGGCCTGAAGGATGTCCTTGAAGACATAACAGTTCTTGGTAGGGTGTCCCAACATCCTGTGGTACATGCAGTAGCTGGGATTGTCAGTTTTACCGACTTCCTCGGGGCGCCTAGCTTCAGGAAGCTTCAGTCGATTGCTCTTGTTGAGTAATTTGAAGAGCGAGTCGACATGTTCATCCTTGAAGGAATACTGCTTGTTGGCCCGTGGTTGGCTTGAAGAGCCACTTCCCTTGACCGGTTGAGGTTTGACAGGGGACTTGGTCTCTGCTGCCAAGTTATCCTTCCTTTTGGCTTGGAGGGATGTGTCTGGCGCACGCCTTGTTGACATTTCAGGCCTGGGTTTTTTTTCTTCCGCTCTTACGCGGGCGACAATCTCCTCAGCCTGTTCACCTTGTTGTACTAATTACTTCCAGGTGCGGCTTTCAGCAACTCCTATTTGAGTAAGGAGTGAGGTTTGGAGATTGTGGCGGCATGTTTCCACCAGGGTAACCTGGGTCATACCGCTCGAACATCGGAGTGCCACGTTCCGAAATCTTTCCACGAAAGACTTAACGGACTCTCCCTTTCGCTGCTTGGTGGCTAAAAGGGTAGGCATGTTGACCTCCGAGTCATCTTCAAAGAAGCGTGTTAAGAAAAGCTTCTCCAAATCACCCCAGTTCTTGATGGAACCTTCTGGGAGCTTCATGAACCATTCAAAGGCCAGCCCTTTTAGGGTGCCGATGAATAAACGCGCTAGGATGGCGTCATTATCTACCACGTTCCCAGTTTGGGACTTGAAATAGTAGATGTGTTGGTTCGGTGAACCTTTCCCATCAAATGCTTGGAGGGTTGGAGCCTTGAACTTGGGTATGGAACCAGGTCCTATTCGGCTGGATATGGGCGGACCACTCCTGCTTCTTGGAGACCTTTCCGATTGGTAAGGGCTTCAAGGCGCTGCTCCAACTGATTCATTCTTTTAGAATGAACCTTTCCCTGGTCTTGATCGTTCTTTTCCTGCGACGAGGATTTAGACGAACCAGAGGTGGGTTGCTCTTTCTTCTCGGAGTGTTCGGAAGATGAGCTTTCTCCCTCTTTTCGTTTGCCCTTAGACTTTCTAGCAGGAGATTTCCTCCTGTCTTCGAGCAACTGTGCGAGCATCTGCTTGAGAGAGTCGATGGATTCTTTCTGAGCACGAATCATCTCGAGTTGTTCCTTCTGGACCTGGGCTTGTAGCTCCAAGCGCTTAGCGGTCTCCTCAGGAGTGCTCGTCATGTATGTGAAGGCCTCTTTCTCTATAGAAGAGTTTGAAGCCTGCGACTCTGCAATGGCAGAGTGCGAGTCGTTAATCTCAATGCCCCGGGCTAGGGCATTGTAGTTGATCGGGGGAATGGCCCCGGTCCGGGTGCGAGTGTGTCGGTACACTCCTTCCAGTTCAGAGTCAGAATCGTCGGAGCTGACTACAGGCTGTTTTCCCCTGCTCCTGCTCGCCATGTTAGCAGTGAGCTCTGGATACTCAGTGTCAGAGAAGATCCTCCGCCTGTAAGAGCGTCTTCTTTTGGCTGATGGGGGAATCAGGGTCAGCTGTCTAACTAAGGACTACTGGTTCGCGCCTGAACCGCAACGGCACTCAGAGAGCATGGAGATGAGCCGTTGACAGCAACATGATGAAGTGGTTTGATTAGCACTTCTTTTCTTTGTCAAGTAATCCCTTAGATCCATGGGAAGAGGATCGAAGAGATTAGCCTCGCAACTTCGAGGGCGGGAGGCATCCTTGCGCTGTACGGCTTGGACGCAGGATTCAGAGACGCGGTTCTCGCGTCGCAGCTTTAGGACGCGTGCTTGGCGTCTCTGTTGAGAAGAGACGTGGCTGTCGCGTTGCTGCTTGGTGCGTCGGGGCGGGGACGTTTGAGAGGGAGTGGGCTGCTGGGCCCTGCGCCTAAGGGGTGTGCCTCTTGTACTTGACGAGGCGCGCAAGCTTCGCCTTGGCGTCTGGTGAGTAGGGTTTCAGAGGAACTAATTTGGGGAGTCTCGCGTTTGGGCCGCCAAACGCGAACTTCGCGTGCTGGATGCGGCGCAGCCAAGACGCCAGTTTGAACCTTGCGTCCTGCCTCAGTTGGACGATCAGAAGTTCCAACTTGTAGCTGACGCGCACGCCTCCTCTGTCGACGCTCAGCGTTTCGGTTGCGTCGCGGAAGTGGAGAGAAACCTACGACAGCTTGGTGTTGAGGGAGAAGATGAACTGGCTGGATACCAGAGGGCTTGACCACGCGGGTCTCCTGAGAGACGTTGGCGCGTGTACCACGCATGGCGCGATTGGCCACGACATCTTTTATAGCAGTTGCGCCTGAGGCCACGCGGGTCTCCTGAGAGACGTTGGCGCGTGTGTCACGCTTGGCGCAGTTGGCCGCAACACCCTTCACAGCAGCCGCGCCTGAGAGAGTCTCAGAGCGGGTTTCGGGGCAAGTCCCCGTAGAGACCCTGCGACAGACGCGGGTCTTTGGGCTCTTGGAGCCGGAAGAGAGAAACTCTTCATACTTTGCCTGGTCGAACTTGACGACAAGCGATTCGACCATCTTCCCCTTATAGAGGACGTTACCTTGCGCCACGATTTGTTTGTCAGTGACAAATGTGTTCCCCAGCGGAGTCGCCATCTCTTGTATGCGTCGGAAAAAGAGGATTCGATTGTAAAATTTTGATTGGATAGAAGAGTACAACAGATCAGTCTTCCGATTATAAGGGAGGGAGGATGTTGAGTCTTGAATCCTCCCTTTGTTTAAGGCTGGGTTCTTCAAGTGGCGGTGGAGAGTGAATCTTGTTCTTCGTTGACCGGGTGACCGTTGAGACCTTCCAGGGATCTCCTCTTCGGATGGTAGATGGAGTAACTCAGCTCTGTCTACCAAAACTCTCAAAGAGAAGATAGGCAAAGAGCAACTTGAACACAGCAAGTTCTCTGAAGGGTTGAACTCTCTCTCTCTCTTTTCTCTCAGAGCTCTTTTCTCCCAGAAATCATCCGACCAAAATCTGACCCCTTCTTCATAGCGACGGGGCTATTTATAGGGGTTTCAGGGGCGTACATGCCTCCTAAAAATACTCCATAATGGGGGCTAACTTTTCCCGTTATGTGGGCCATGATTGGCCCCGAAACCGGGACGGTTACAACTGAGACGCGGGTTTCGACCCACGCGCCTTGGTGCGGCTGAGACGCGGGTTTCGACCCACGCGCCTTGGGGCGGCTGAGACGCGGCTGTCGAGCCTCGCGCCTTGATGCTGCAGTGTTGGCTGAGACGCGGGTTTCGATCCTCGCGCCTTGGTGCTGCTGAGACGCGGCTGTCGAGCCTCGCGCCTTGATGCTGCTGAGACGCGGCCAAAATTAGCCTTGCGTCTAGAACTTGGAATTCTGCTTTTTAATGGCTTGTCTTTTAGTGATTTTTAGACAGCCTACAGCGTGCACGTGTTTTGAGACACTGAGACTTCGCGGCTTTTATGAAGATTTAAGCGAGTGTCCTTTCCTCACTTTGGGTTTTTTCGCTTCGACGGGTCGACTATGTATTTTATTTAGTATTCAATTTTATTGTATTCGTATTTTGTATTGGGCAGTGCCCTTGTATTATCTATGGCTAACTGCCCAGGATTGTACATGTATATGCCTATGACGATTATTTTTACTAAGATAGTTTATTTCCTATACATATATCATGCCTGAAATGTGTTCTTTACTGTTTTATACCATGCGTGGCCGACCCTTCGTGGTCGTTCAGCCTTCGGGCACTCTACTCAGCTTCTGGGCTCACCACTCCATGATAGTTCAGTTATTATCATATTTATATGTATGCTCGTATGGTACTAACGTTGCAGGTACCCTTGTACTGACTCTGGGTTTCTACCCCACTCTCGGATGGCTACCCAATAGGTTATAGGTCTTGCACCCTTATGAGTTTTATGGTAGCTACCGAGAGTGCGCTTAGATCCCAAGCGTACTCTAGCCCACTTCCTTAAAAGAGGAGTGCACTTAGACCGTCGGTCTCTCATGCTCCGCCTGATAAGCATGCTTAGCGCTCAGCGCTTTATCACTAGATTCGCCTAAGCGAAACTCTGCTGGATTTAAGTTCACCTTTTAAGTCGAATCATTCCAGTAGCTCCGTTAAGCGCTCTAGTGATTACACACTGTTTGTTGTCCATGCCTCCAGCTTGCTTAGCCCCGCTTGAATGTTCACTTTCTTGCGATTTGCCTGCTTGATAGTTTATCTATTTTTCTATAATGGTTGTGAAGAGTTTAAAATCTTACTTATACTGTTTTTCTGAGACCGCATGGTTTTTCGGTATTGTACCGTTCTCTTATATCGGTACTGTTTTCCTGTATCGTTTGACGTGCTTTAACTTGTTATGCTAATATTTACCATGCTGTCTCTTGTCACCTGCCTAATATCACCCCCCTGTTATGCTATCACTTGACATCCGGTATAATATACCTGACTCTTATAGTTATCACAATACGAGAATGATGACCTGAAATATATACTCAAGTACAAATCGTACTCCTGATACACCTTTATTCTTGATACACATGTACTCCTGATACTCCTGACTTGTTTTTACTCATTCCTGTAATCTGATAATTATCTGATAAACTATAAAAAGAGATAACTTACATAGGTCGTAGAAAACTTACAGATATCAATATATTTGTTTATATTGGTATTAGGTATGTTGTGCAATTAAAACTCTCGGTTCAACCTGAGGGCCTCCAGGTGACCGAGGGAGCGCTGGCTCCCTCTTTCCTGATATCATCATGAAAAAGGGCATACAATAAAACTCTCATGTAGGCCTTGCGGTCGGTTTCATACACTAGCAATGAAACATCATGGACTGTGGTTTCGGGCATGTACGGGACTCACTTTAAACATTATTTGTTGATACCCCCGTTGGTTTTCAATAATAACTTTACTTTACTCAGATGTGGATATATGTGTGCTGGAATGCTAGTCCACATACTTAGACATTTGGGTAGGATGAGTAACAATAATAAAAGATGCCAACTAATAATTCATTATATGTTTTACAATTCGGGTCGTATGGACTTAGTTTACAATGACGTGAGATATATGATATATACATGAGGGTTTCCTTATTTAGATTATTCCTTTGACGTACTTATCTCATGAAGGCGTAAACTGAGTTTGTACCGCTGATTTTACTGTATTTGCTTTTGTCAGGTTTTTCTTCGGGTTTCTGATTTTATGATTATTATTATTATATTATATAAGTTTACATCCTGCCTTACTCTTCTGTTCTATTCTACCAGCCTCCTGCTCTTATCATATTATACCATGCATGTTTTTTTTTTCATATCACTTACTATCTCTCTTCCTGCTCTTGTATGCCTGTGCTCACGACACGGTTTTCAATACATACTCTTTTGATTTAGATTTATCAATACACGTGTGCTTATCCTTGCACGCCACTTGGCATTCACCACACCACTCGTTGGGGAATTTCTAACTCTCCTGGATCCTCATGTCCAGATTTCAGAGCTTGGGGCTTATGAATTTTTTCGGTTACTGATTAGAGATGCGTAGCTGTAGTGTGGATCATTAGCAGACCATATGAGGCTCATTCTTTCAGGCCCTCTGCTCATCTCTCGAGTTTCTTTTTGTAACCCTTGAGCACTTTTTGTATTATTTATACTTTTATATCTCTTTGTATTCTCACAATTGTGCCTATCAGTAATATAATATTCTTGTAATGTTGTGTCACATCCTATGATAACTTTGTAATTGTACTCATACATTGGAATGTATAATGCACTAGGTAGTTTCGAACTCTGATTCTTTCCTGTACTGATGCTTAACGTATATATGTGAGGGTATTTTCGACCTACGTATGTATGTCACAGTAATGCCTTCGTACCTGCGGGATCGGGACGTCATAGCTCTAATCATTATATGTCCTCTTCGTGGGCGATGTTTTGTCAAGAAGAATTACAATATTCATTTACTCCCATGTCAAAGTGTAACAAGATTTATCCTCTCTTGTTTGAGGATTCTGATCAGAAATACTACATAGAGTAGGAAAAAAAAAGATACAGTTAGTGAAAGATGAGTTACTCCCTCAATCCCCTCTCAGTAGAGTTTCTCTTTGCTCAAGTAATTCTCCCTCCTCAATTGAAAGAGAATCTTCCAAAATAGGCAAGTTAGGGAGATTGATTCGAGAACTTTTTATGAGATCGAAATTGTTCACGCTACGTTCTCTATAAGTATATGGAGAAGCAAGACCTAAATAAAAAAGTATACTCAGATTGCGAAAGTATCTCCAATTGAAAACTTGGGAAGAAGAAGAAATTTTAATCTTTCAAAAAGTGAAAAAGACCGATAAATCTTTGAAGGAGAACAAGATTAGTGTTCAAGCATTCTATTTGCTCACGTTCTTTCTTTGATCAAATGCTCATCGAGGATTATCTCTTGTGCGAGAAAGAATTATTTTTCTACTCATTGATAAATATCTTCTTTCTTGTGGATATCAAGGATCTATCTTGATATCCTTCTTCTCTCCAGTCGCACCTATTATATCATCCTATGTGTGTTAAGTGGTTTCAAGGAATATTTTGATATTTTCACAATGGTCTAACAATGACTATCACTACTATTTTCCTTTTTTATCAAGTACTCAAGACTTCTCCTGAAATTGGCATTCTTTTTTCGATCAAGAATTGTCTCAAATGGATCAACAATTTTCTTCGGTGCTCTTGGTAATCGAAGACCATGTAATATCTATCATTCCTTTTTAGTGGAAATATTGATGTATTATGTTCATGTGGAATTCTATTGGTACATGACTGTGATCACTTCAAATGCTGTCTACCAAATGGGACATAGCTATCTCATATTCGTTACCCTTTTTCTAGATGGGATTTCTTTCAATGGTCAAGTATCAAGTGGAATTCTTATTCAATCTTAGAATATGAATTCAGAATCACTTATTTTATACTAATTGGGATGTGACTCCCATATCCAGTACTCTCTTCATGGATGAGATTCTTCCAAAATTCTAGCAACTCTATCTTTAAAATCTTCTCCATGCCTTCTTTTATTGACAACATATATTCTTAGCAGTAACTTGAGGAACTGCAACTTTCAGATTACTCTAACTACTTTAACGATCAAGGAATGATCATCTCTGAATTGTCTTCAACACTCTCTAATTGCCAGCAAATCATCTCTGGCTTTCTCTAATTAATAGAACAACAACATTGAATTGTCTCTGGCATTCTAGTTGACTAATAATGGTCCCTATATTATCAGTGAATCATCTTCAATATCTTTAAGATTTGGTTTTCTTTATCAGTTAAGGAGCTATCACTTTTCGAAATATTCTGGCTTTTTTTATTGTTTAACGAATGACCACCTTCAGATTGTCTTGGCACTCCATGATTGATCATACTGTAGATAACCTCAATCATTCTTGGTAAATTATCTTCAATATTTTGGTCACGCAACTGAATGTCTGGCATTCTACTAATTGGATGACGATTATCTTGATCAAGAATTTATCCTTGTTCTTTTATATTAGTTATATGCAATAATCTTCAGATTGAGGATTCTACTGTTGTTTCCTTTGTTTGACCACTTCTTGTTTGAACTCAAAAGTAGGGGAAAATGATGGCAAATAATGACATTAATCTGTGATCAAAGGGTGGCTACTTTCTTTGTTCAGACAATTCTTGCTCAAAACACTTCCTATTCCAACCTGAAAGTGGGTGGCAAGTTATGGTATTAATTTTTTATTAATGAGTTAAAATCTACTCTCTTCATTTGAACAATTGTTGTTCGAACTCGAAAGTGGGGGGCAATTATAACACTAATATCATGTAAACATACATGATATGTTCAATGACGAGCATCCGACTACTCGAACAATACAATATAGCATCCTAGAACTTTTAACAAGTATGATCAGTCTATATTCAGAGTTCTAAGAGTATTGGGGCGTCCTATTTTGCATGCGTAATCCTACTGGAAATGGATTCAGCGCCTATAAATTCGGACAGGTCTTAAACAAACTGAGACCTTCGACTTGTTCGGGCAATATTTTTCTCATATGGTGTCAAAGATCTATCTAATAGAGCTGGTATAGTACCTTAACTGTTTGACCATCTCCGACAGTGTAACTCTTAGAAGACAGAGAACTTGCTGCATCGTAGTGCTGAGATGGCAGGTCTCTCTAATCTACACTCACATATCTCTTATTTTATAAATGTGGGTCCAAATCTTTACCAGAGGTATTTTCTTTTCATTACTGTCAATTACTTTTCTTTCCTTTCTAAGTTTCCATGCTGATCTGAGCATTGGAGGGCCATTGTCCGACCAAGTCTAGCGATACTAATCCTTGATTGTTTTGCAGAACTACATATGAAGATTCTCTAAAGCTTCAAAGACCTCTCTTTGAATTAGTACTTCATCAAAAACATTTAATATTTACTCTTTCGTGTGCAACTTTTCCACAATGTCATAATCTCAATCGTCAATCATAACATCTTTTTTCTTTTTGAAAGAGTGCCTTTCTACACCATTTGACCTACCTAATTCAAAACCATACTTCTTCATTTGATCTCCCAATTCCTGTCATTGCAACTACAATTTCCTGTCATTTAGTCTCTCTCCTTTGTTCAAGGGGAGGGGAAAGAAAGAAAAGATTGTTCCCCTTTTCTTCCTTTTGCAGGGAGGGCTACCACTTTGCTTCTTTTTGCACCTTTTTCTCCCTTCTTTTTTTCCTCCATGTTGTCTAGTGATAAAAAGAGACACGACATCCCCCAATGCCCAACATAAAAGCTAACTAAAAACAAGGAAGTGCACAATATGTGGTTCCCACATTTCCCCTCCTCATAGGGACAACAATATTGGGCCTCTTGCTTTTTCTGTGAAAACTACATCAAAATGCAAATGGGCCACCAGGGCTCAAAGAGATGAGGAGATTACTCCATCTCTCCCAAGCCCCCAGCCTGGCTCCTCCCCTCACCATCAATTCTCATGATATTTTTTCCCCATCCCCACTGGATTCATTGAGCCATTGCCACATCTCTCATCTCTGAAATTGACCTTGTCTGTCTGCTGCACGCATGATATGAGGATGGCCCTTGTGGGTTTTGTGGCCAGAAGAGCCCAACAGAAAAGATTTTTTTTTTTTTTTTTTGGGTCTCCACAAGGCAAATTCCAGTCCTTGTGAGCTGGTGGAGAGAAGAAGCATGCATGGAAGAAGCTAGTAGCCTTTTTCTTTTTTTTTTTTATAATAATCGAATCCACTGATGTCGGGTTTCGAATTGAGGACCACTAGGGCGCAAACTTAGGGTCTACTCAGTGGCCAACGCCGGTGATTGAGACTGTAAAGAGTTTGGAGCTCTAACCGACGTTAACTTACCAAAAGAACACCTGGGAGGGACCGATGCCAGTAGTGTCGAAAGAAGAAAAGAGCTGTGATAGGTATTGGCCATGGAGAGCTAGATTTTATTTTGCCTTGTCATCAGGACACGCCAGGTGTTCAATCTATAGAGGTGGATCTTCTCTTTGAGTACATCTTGAGGTCATAGGGTGAAAAAGGATATTTTTTTGAGAAAGTCAATATTGTTATATGGGAGAAGACTTGTCCCCTTGACATCATGTAATCTCAATTTTTCTAAGGTTTTATTGACTTGTTGTTTTAAAAAAAAAAAGGAATTTTGAAACTTAGACAATGAAAAGCGAGACGCAAAATTAGACCTCAAAGAGTTAAGTATGATTTGAAATATATGGGGGGAAAAAATTTAATGCCTAATAAACATCTGACTTGAGAAAATGTTTTTTTTTTTGTATACCAAAAGAATTAAATTGTTAGAACAACTACAAAGACATCATCACTAAAATTATTGATTGTCCCAACTATTTGGTGCAAGATTTCGAATGATTTAGACTCCAATTGTTGCGAAAATATCAAATCGAAGGCCTCTCCTCCAAATAGGAGATTATGAAGACTTTTAGACCTTCATAATCTCTAATCAAGATATTAAGTCATAAAATGAAGAATAATGAAGACTTTTAACTATTAGTTATTATAAAATTAGAGGAATGAGACAAACAATAAAACAACAAGTTTGCACACAATGTAAGTGTAGAAAAAAAATCATTCTTTCTTGCATTTTATTCGATTATCTAGATATTTATTTATAAGCGTACATAATAGAGGTGGACCCACGTTATCCTCAAGATGGTCAAATGACCACCCTGAATTTTGAGAAAATTAATAGGTAGGTAGCAGGTTCGGGTTGTAACTAGTAAAAGCCCCGCTTCCAAAAAAATTCAGCCGCTTAAAATGAATCAAATCGCTCTCAACTCTCTCTCTCTCTCTCTCTCTCTCTCTCTCTCTCTAACTCTCCCGATCTCGACCTCGATCCAGCCTGAGCCCTCGACCTCGATCCAGCGGTGCAGATCCAGCCCTCCTCCTCACTCCAAGTACTGTATAAGTGAATTAATTTCTTTATACAGGGGATATATTGATATTCAGTATATTGAGACTAATTTATATCAGTCTAATTGGTGTTTAACCAAGGAAGGAAATTGAATGGTGGTTCTTAAATTAAGGAACGTTCTATTGAACGGAAAACCTCCCACCTGATATTTGCCGACCTGGCCAATAAGATTGTTGATATTTCTGTGATCTTGATTAGTTGTCGATTGAACCCAGAAACCAACAACAGAAATAACGAATATCATCGTTATTAAAAGATGATTTATTTTCTATTTTTATTGATGAATCTTGTGACATATCAGTGAAATAACAAACGAATATCGTTTTGTGATATGTTGATAAGAAAGGATTTGTAATTGAGCGCTTTCTTGAACTTGTGCGTGTCATCGATACAAAAAGTCAATTCTCTCAAAGAAGCAATTTACTCTTTTTTCTCCAAATATGGCTTGAGTATTTCTAGTTTATGAGGCATGTTATTATGGAGATAGTAATATGCAAGAAGAACTCAATGGTATTAAAAGTTTTATTTTAAGGGGAAAAAAAATCTGCTTTTTTACATTCATTGCTTTGCTCATCAACTTCAATTGACTCTTGTTGCTACTGCAAAGAACCATCCTAAGATTGCAGATTTTTTGCCTTGTCTAATAATTTGACAAATATTGTGGGAGCATCTTACAAGATTCTATGAGAGAAACAAATTGAGCAGTTAGAGAACAACTTCACAATTGTTTGCTTATTACCGGCCGAGATTTAATTAAGAAAGTACATTGAAGAGAACAGGAAACACATATTGGGGTTCTCATTAAACATCTTAATATGGCTCATACTTATCCCTTCCATGTTGCATAGGCGATCATCACCCATGATAACAGAGCATCCATCTAACTTCTTAAAGTTAGAAAACTAATCCCTGTTGGGACACACATGATAGGCAGCTCCTGTATCTAGCATCCACTCAGAATCGTCTGAGTAACCAATAGTAGGAGTAGTGACAAAGAAAGAGAATATCTTTGAGTCATAGTCTGACCCACCTGCCTGTGAAATACTACTCGATTGGGTATTGATCATCCTTACGAGATTTGCCTCGGTCTTTAACTCCTTATTCTTATCTTTGATCCTTGGACAATCAATCTTCCAGTGTCCTAATTCTTTGCAAAAAAGTACACTAATTCTTTTTAGATATCTGAAATCTGACTTGGACTTGATCTCTCATGCTCGACTTTGCCCTTCTGATTGGAACCTCTGCTTCTTACGATCGACACCTTTGCTGATGTACCATTAGAAGAAGACTGCTTGTTCTTCCTCCTCGCTTCATAATTTACAAAGGAAAGCTGACACATCACTATAGTTAAGTGTTTGTTCGCCATTGGTCAAGGTTAGGATAAAGATTTCATACTCTTCATCAGGAAGAGAATTCAGAAGAATCAATGTCTTATCCTCTTCTTCAATCGCCATATTAACTAAGCCTGTAAGAAGCTTGATGTAGTTATTCATATGTTCGTCAATGGAGAGTCCTCTCTTCAAGTAGAAGCGGTAAAGCCTCATCTTCAGTTGTAATCGCAATTCGATGCTCTTTGTTAGATACTTTTTTCGAGGATCTCCCACAGCTTCCTTGCAGAAGTCTCATATAACATATAATACTTGATGTTTTGTGTCAAATAAGACCTTATGAGACCACACACCATTCTATTCATTTTGTCCTAATCTTTTTCAGAAGTTTCATCTGGCTTTTCTTCCAAACGTAGAGTATCTTTGAGGTTTGATGCTGTCATTGAATCCATCACCTCACATCTCCACATTTTAGAGTTGTTCTTTCCATCAAACTTTATCACATTGATTTTCAGCGGATGTGGGTTCACGATTTTCGCCGTGGATGAACTATCTCCAGCCATCTCCACAGTAGATTACTCAAAATAATGCGAAAAGTGATTAGTGAAAACAAATTCAAATAGGAAAGGTTAGATCTTTATCTCCGAATGAAACTGTAGACAGTTTTTAAGTTGATTTGCTCCACTCAAACTGAACTACCCGTCGAATTCGGAAAGCTCTAATACCACTTGTTAGAACCATCAGTGACAGAGTAGACATATGCCGGAGAAAGATCTGATACCACTTGTGGGAACCATCAGACATAGTAGAGATGAGCCGGAGAATAGTCGTCAAACACAAGAACAAAGCAAATAAAGAAGAAAACGAGAACACAAAATTTAACGAGTTTCGACAACTTTCCTACGTTCTCGGGCCAGAAGGAGGGAGAGTTCTTATTAGACCAATCAATTTCATGTTACAATATCAGAGGGTAATTACTCCTCTTTATATAGGCACGGAATCCCTCGAGAAAAAGAAAACCAACAACTCCAAATTCGGATCAGTAACGAATTTAGAAACCTCGAATTCGCTCAGAATCCTCTTGTTGTCAACAACTCAAGGGGACTGTCGATACTTCTCTGACAAGCCCCACTTTCGGTAAAACACTGTCGACTACACAAAGTGGCTGATTCTGACAGCTTGCTTTAATAGCTGAGCGTATCCTAACTATCGACAGCCCAAAGGAGACTATCAACAGTCCTATACTTATTCTTTAAAAACTCTATCTTCTAACTTTTTATTTTTTTCTCTCCCCTCACAAATTGGTCTTCAGAGTATCACTGACAGATGTTTATTGGTCTTCAAGTGCTCAAAAGCGATGTGAGATATATTATTCTTATTTATTAACATTACTACTTTGATTCAGAGTTTGCAAGGGTGATGTATAAATTCTGAACAAATGGATAAGTTTTGGAAAAGCAATTAGTCATAAGTATGTACATGGGTATCGAAGGGAGGAATTCTGTGTTTCAACACTATTTCATGCTAGCAACTTTAAAACTTTGTTTGGATTCAAGGAAGTGGGCGTAAGTGAGGAAGTCGGAAATGACTTCCCACTTCTGCTATCCATCCAAATATCAGAGAAAAGGAAAAGGAAAAAACCCTTTTTACTTTTATTTTTCTCTTTTACGTAACCATTTCTCACTTCCAAGATGCTATAGTTAACTTCATGGTCATGTAAATCTCATTTGTAATAAGTTGTAACTTAAAACAGTAATTTGTGGTTATATAAAATTTATTTGCATTTTAATTACAGTCAAAAAAATTTCATAATTAATTTTTATTTTAATATTATTTTACCGTTAATTTTGTAGTCAACCTTTCCACTTTCACTTCCACATGACCAACCAAATACCAAAATTTTTTTTTATACTTTTCTAATTACACTTTCTAATTATCATCCAAACACCGAAAAACAAACACAAATTCTCATTTATTAAAAAAAAAAAAGAAATCTTATTTCCTCACTTTCACCCACTTCCGTGCATCCAGACAGGCCCCTAGTGATCTAAGCAAAACAAAATTTAAAGGTGAATAGTCGTGGGTTTGGAGGCACATTCTAAGTGGGGTCTAGGGACCACATAGATGGCCTCAGACGAGAGATTTCCAGGGCACGAGGACTCCTTATCTCTCTTACCACTGACTTTAAGCTATTTTGGTTTTTCCTCGGAGCTCTATTCTCTCTTGATTCATCAAGTTTGTAATTCGGAGAACTAAAATGAAGCTGCCCTATGGTCACCACCGAGAAACGAAGAAAGCATGCATCGGGCGAAAAATGATGAGGAGAAGACTGCATGCAAAGTTTTTATGATAACAAGGAAACAGAGTAAATATTGTTTTGAATGTCAGGTGTTGGTATTTGAACGGGAAGAATTCGGGATCGAGTCTTTTCGGAACTGCACAAGCCTATCTCTGTATAATTGTGCGAGTTAGATCAAACACGTGTTTAAGTTGTAGACATCAGATATACAGTTGGTGTCCATATATATTATCCGATAGGAAATATATGATGTATATTGGATATATATTTTGTTTTTCACAGCTACGACTATTTTATACATGGTTCTTAAAATATGCGTATGTATATGAATAAAGTTTGTACTGGATGCATTAATATTAATTTTAAAAAAAATATGAATATCTGAATGCCATTAATTTAAAGTTATGGATAATGGATGATTCGGCTTCGAATATCTAACTTCATGTTAATTCTCTTACAAATACAAATCCTTGATATCCAATCATTTAAAATATGGAGATATACCATTTAAAATTTGGAGTATAGTTGGCTTAAGATTTAAATGTAAGAATGTCAACAAAACGATTCAAAGTTATTTATAACAAATTATATAAAAGAGAATAAGCATCTTTTAAATGTATCATTTTTATTGTCCTTGAGAAACAATTCAACCGACGCTAATGTATAAAACTAACAAGCATATTGATAGCGAAATTAAATAACACAAGATAAAAAAAGAGAAACTACACTTCTAAATTTTTTTAAAATTATTAAGCAAAAATCTCTACTATTTAATGAAAACTCTTGAGATTTAATAGTTTCCTCACGGTCCGCTCTCATGTCTCTATACATATTTTGTTAAATAATAAATTAAACTGTTACTTTACAACTAACATTAACTCTGTATTCTTCTTTTATTGAATGCTGTTGTTATATGTGTGTAAACTCTTTAATAGCTTTCAACTGTTTTCATACCATATTTTTTATATCATTCAAATTTAAAGTTATCTAATAAAATGAATTCCATAGTTTTATTTGAGAATGTTTTAAGTATATAAAATGAATTCCATAGTTATCTAATCAACTTTACCAACACGTGCGTCACACGTGCAATAATGAAAGGCACGTGCGGTGACATAAACCGAGTGGCACAAACCGTCATTATCCGTTGAAACAGTGTCAAACTCGTAATTCCGGAGGCAAAAAAAATCCCCTCCGCCAAAGTGTCCACTAAAAAAACCCAAAAAAAAACGTCAACAAATCAAAAAGCGAAAGGGCGTTGCTTTGCTGGCCTCTATCTTTTTGCTTTCCCTTTTCCTTTCCCCTTCACGCTGACGTCACCCACTCAATCTCCAGCCACGAGAACTGCCGGCTCAGACCCCCGCCCCGCTGACTCGGACGCCAGCTGCCGGTGGGGATCCTGCCCTCAACCGGCAACTTCCGGTCACCCACTCAATCTCCAGCCACGAGAACTCCCGGCTCAGGACCCCGCCCCGCTGACTCGGACGCCAGCTGCCGGT